>APFE031318384.1:0-13344 GCA_000404065.3 Pinus taeda
TTAGAAAAAGACTCCTTGTAAAATGTGATATGGATGAAATCCTTCAGTAAGACATCACAAGGTCTTTGGTCCTCTACACTCACTTATGTTGGTTATAGTATAGCCATTTTTGCATATTTGGTATATTATTGTAATTATTTACTTCTAACTTTTTGGTTGCAATGTATCATACATTGGGTATGGTTCCCTCAAAGGATTTCAGCATGGTTTCTATTTTTGTCAACGATTTCGAAATCAACTACCCTTCATACATGGAGTTCCTTCCAATATTATACAAGATTTTGAGTATTTTAACTCTATAATTATATTGTAACTTATTCTCATCTCAATATAATTTTTCTTTGTACAAGCATATACGTACAATACTAATGTTATTCCATCTACAACAAAGTATCGGATTGAAGGATGTCATCTATATTACTAATGTTATTCTCTACTTATCTTAAAAAACTCTGTAATGTTTTTTGCTTGATTAATTTATTGTGATTCCAATCCAAACTAAGGAATCCCTTTCTTCTGTGTGTAGGTTGGTCTACAACTAACTTGTGTCATCTTGTGACATTGTTTTGGGGTCAAAATTTATGCAAGTTTTTTTTGTCTACTCTTTTGCCTTCAAGCGTTTATCAAACACTTCCTCTTTAGACGGTTTCAATGTCGGTTCTGATTTTCACTTGAAGTTGGCTAGAAGGAAATTTTATGTTGTTTGAGTGTAAAGAAAACCCAAAAGTAGCCAGGGCTTTTCCCAAAAGGCCTAACACTCAAAACAACGCATGTATATCGATTTCAATTCAAGAGATTTACCCTCTCTTTGTTAGTGAGAATATTTAATTATGAGAAAATGGTTTTGATTGTCTTATAGCCCCAACAATGTAAATATTTCTTTTTTTTTTCATAAGAACAATTTATACATTCTATTTACTTGTTACTATGTGTAATGAAGTCATTCCATCAAAGTCTTACAGGACTATGATATTTGTTCTATTTATATTATATGAAGACACATTACATATTCATGTCAACTCTATATATATTTTTTTCTACATAATGATTTTATATAATTTACTATTACTATCATTTTCTTTGAAGAAGAGAATATGAAAATTAGGGAAGAGGCGTGTTGAACACTTTCCATGGCAGTTTTTAAAGGTTGTCCTTTAGGCCCTAGTAATACTTTATCCAAGGCTGCTTGTTACATGGCCAATTGATATGATTCCAGTGCTTTGATCTATACCAAGCTAAACTAGGTATACATTTATGTTTCTACAAGTTAAACTATGTATAAATTTATTTTTATTACCTCCAATAGTTCTTTTTTGTAGTAGCTTACAACAGACTATACTTTTATAGGTGAATAGGGGTTACTGTGCATGTTTATATATTTATCCATCGAAACAAGATTCTTTAATTTATTATATAATATCTTTTTGCATATTTTCAGACATTCAAGTGTATTATTTTTTAGAATATAATTATCTAAGATTTTCTTGTTGGAAATAATTTAAAGTGTATTTGATTCCTCTAACCAAAAACTTTATTTCCAATTAATTCCCCCAAAGCTCTATCTCCTACTTCCCAGGACAACAAATAGTAGTCATTTCCCAATTGACATTTCCTTGACCCTTAGCATCATCTTGCTACTTTTGTGGTATGAGTACAATCATTCTTTCCCAATATACGTTTATCTTTTATACAACCCATTTTATCTCCAACAATCCGTTTAAGTGAGTTTTACCCATGAAATTTTTATTTTCAGTCATGTGTTTTCTTGGTAGTCTGGAAAACGAACAATTCAACTCTAGCAAAAAGAACATTTTTGTTTAATTTTTATCTTGCCTCTTCTTGGGAATAACTCCTTCCATGTGAATTAGAAGTATAATATCACATGTAAGCCTTTAATAATTTATCAAGCATTATAACACAAAAAGACAATTTTTTTTCTATTAATAAAAATAAATATTTACACTGTCATATGTCACATCACTTGACCGACTTTGAGTTGTTAGGGGCAATTAAATATTCAATTAAAAATGTCATAATATAAATTTACCAAGGCTTATTACAATTCACTTTTGTAATTGGAGGAAACATAAGCACCTTGAAAAAGACATCTTTAGCATGTTTAAAAAGAAAGTTGTATATTTTTAAAATGAATTGTGTGTTTTATTTGAAAATTAATTTATTAACTTAAACAAAATATAAATCAAAGGATAAAATTCAACTCTAGATTTGTATTTTTGAAATATATTTTGATTAAAATATTTGTAAACAAATTAAGTTGAACATAAGTGACTTAAAATAAAATATTTAACTTTTTCCTGGTTTTCTTCTAATATTATGATAATATTTATGTGTAATTTCATGACAGAAAAAGGCAAAAAAGAACACAACAAATAAACCGATACTAAAAAATAAAAAACACATTTTAAAATTATATCATTATAAAGCATCAATTTCTAGCTAATTAATCTCTAAAGTACATAATTTCTTCCAAATTATGATAAATGTTTTGTGCTGTATTTTTTGAAATCTATTGAGTAGTTGTTCTTGCAAAAATTTTATCATCATAATCATTTGTGGTATTATAGTTATTTTTATTATTGAAAGATATTTTAATTGATAGATGTTATGATCATTTGTAGAAATAAATGGGATGTTATTAAATTGAATATCAATTCGCACATAATTTTGCACATAAAATCAGTTAAAACCCAAATTCAACTCGTTAAAAGTGTAATTGTTATATACTATCTTTATTTATGGGTAAAACCATTATATATGCACAAACACAAAAATATACAAAAAATAAACTATAGTCACAAAAATTTGAAATTCTATCATAAAACATAAAATTGTAATTAATTATAAGAATATTCATTAAAAAATATTGCGATTTTAAAATACACACATTGAATAATGGTGGTTACAAAAAAAGATACACTTTCATTCATGATGTCATGGTCATTTACCAAAATAAGTGAACTTTTATTAAATTGAGCATAGATAATTTATGCAAGCATTCAATTCATTTAAAGTATAGTTGTTGCATTGGATACTATGCATGCTTAAAATCATCATATAAGTTATTTCTATCAAGTGATTCTAATACAAGTTTTTTTGTGTTCCAGAATTTATGTACATACAAATACAAATGAAAAAACCAATACATTACATAAAATAAAGACACAAACATCTAAAATTCTACCATCACAAAAGATGGATTTGTAACTAATTATCAATATATTGATTAAAAATGCTTCTCAAAGATGCATTGAATAGCGATACTTACAAAAAATCCATAGCCATTCATGATGTTATGGTCATTTGCAAAAATAAATGAAATTTTGTTAAACTAAATGCTAATCTAAACATATATAGTTTATTACACATTCAATTAATTGGGACTGTAATTCTTGCATATTATATTTTATGTGTATAAAATCATCGTAGAGGTGATTTGTATCAAGTAAATAGACAATTTGGGCAATGACCTTACATAGGGGATATTCTAATGAAAGTATTTCTTGTGTTCTAAAGTTATACACAAACAAGAGCATAAACAAACAAACACATACATTTCATAAAATAAAATGATGAAAACGAGAATTTGGGGGTTGCCCAAAATCCTAATTTCTTTAAAAAAACCTTAAACGGAAGCGATTTAACTTTTAAAACTTCTTAATTTATTGGCGTGGATCTTCCTCGTGCCATCCATGCATAATCATTGCCAACATTCAATATAGGTGTTAAACTTTAACCCCCCCAACACTACACAAAATATAAATATGCATTAAAATAAATGCAGTCTATAAACCTCGGTGATTCTGCTGATCCATCTCCCCTTGAACGGCTCATCAAAAGATTAAAAAAAAAGGTCGATTCAGAAGTTGGATCGTGGGCAATTAACGGCGACGTTAGCAAAGCCAAAAGCAATGGAATCCATCTCTCATTTCTTGCGCTTACCATGCGTCCACAATGCAAGAAATCATTGGGGTCATCCTAAGTAAACTGTAACGTCTTGCAATCTACAATGCCCTTCTCTCAACAGCGCATGGCACTTTCAATACTAAGTTAAGAAACCCCATGGCTGACTCGGCTCTGAAATAAATCGCGCGAGATCTTCATTTATAAGAGCATTAACAATCCACTGATTTCAATGTGGGAGAGAAGTAAAGTTTGACCTTTGCAAAATTTAGACAGCAAGGAATTTATGGGAAATATTTTGTTGGTCGTGAGATCGACCCCTTATAAACCGTTCCCCTCACGCAATAGTCTGTATCTGGACAGCCCAGACTGTATGATGAATCTAAATAAAATTCAATGCTTTAATACCCAATGCAATCTGTTTGAGGCGCATACACATTAGCAGAATCATTAACTCCCATACATATCATAAAAAATCATAAATACAAACACGCCATTAACGCAAAACATATATTATAATATGAATAAGACAACACGGTTACAACTAAGGCATTTCAGCCTTAGAAACGAGCTCAGGCTCGGTTACATCTTGCTCATTAACATAACAAACATCTCACACCTTATCACACTATACATTTATAAGATACATTGGGAGGATCGATCAAATATTCTCTTAGTTTTTCTTACAATGAAAGCTCTCCAAAAGCTTCATGCATGCACGCTTTAAATCTGCTTTATCCTTTTTTTTAAACCTATTTTTCTACTTTAAATCATTCTTTTCTTTTGTTCTGATCCTCTCGTCCAGTTTGTTTGCTTTGTTGCTGGTTGCTCTCGCATCATAAAAACACAAAAATTTAAAATTCTATTATCACAAAACATCAACATGTAGCTACTTATAAAAATCATATTAATTAAAAACAATTATAAAGAGTATTGTGCATTGAATAGTGGCACTTACAAAAATTCAAATTCATTGATGATGTTCAAAAAAATAAGATTTTATTAAATCAAACAACAATTTAAAGATTAGCATGTTAATATACAAATTCTACTCATTCTGAAATTAGTTATTGTATACGATATTACATATGTGTAAAAATATTATACTCAAACAAACAACCACACACAAACAAAAGCATAACAAAAAAATACATAGCATAAAATAAAACCACATACGTTTAAAACTATATCATCACAAAACATCAATGTGTAAATTAATTTTTAAATTTTATGTTTATTTTGTTTGATATATTTTAAATTTTACATTGAATTATTGTGGTTAAAAAAATATTCATGCTCATACTCATGTATGATGTTGTGATTATTTGTATTGTTGAAAAGTATATGTTGATTAAAAACAATCATGAAAACTTGTGATTTTCAAACATACAAAAATTGGTGATGATTCTTACAAGGAAAATCTATAGTCATTGTTACTTGTGGTATTGTCGTGGTCATTTATATCTCTAAAATTTATTGAATAAAAATATTTTTGAATTTTGATTTTATACTAAATAGACTTAACAAATTATAAACTCCACCCATTTTGTATCGTAAAATAAAAAAAATGAGTAAAATTTAAGATAAGAATATGTTAATTAGAATATCAAATTAAAGATTGATAGGGGAATTGTGTCAAGAGGACAATCTCGGTGTGATGGCTAGGGTTTCCTAGTCCTTTTTCTTTCCTTTTGCATTCGGGTTTCTTCAAACATCAAATTCACCTTTTGCATCATCGCTAGGGCACGATCTCACTGCTCGCGGGTCCAATAATGGAATTTTTGAATGGAGTTAATTCTAGTTCTCGTCTCTTGTTCAGGCATGGAGGCTGACAAACGATGTTGTTAGTAGTATCGTTCACCAAATGATCAATGCAGAGTACCTTCTCAGCCCGTACGTACATGATGGAATAGAAGGAAGTGAAGGGCATCACATTTGTGAGTCGGGAATGGACTATGTAGGATTAAGGCGACTCTGGAGCAGAAATCTTATAATTGTCTGCTCTTAGTCACTAGAGAAATATTGAGCAGATCTGAAGGAAAAATATTGGCTACATAAGTGAATATTCGACCTCAAAAACTTCATTTCATAGATCCATTCTTAAAGATCTCGAATATGGATATTCTCAATCCCCTGAGCACATTAGCTTGTCAAAATGGAGGAGTAGCATTGGATGTGAAAAGTCTGCTTCGATTTTTGCTGGATCAGAATTTTCCTCGATCAAAGTGGGCGGTTTTGGTGGTTTGGCCATCAATTATGAAGTCAATACTGCCACGGAAATCCATATCAGTCTTTGCATATCCACACTTATCCATTGATTCTACTAAAGATGCGTGTGACTGTCAAGTATGGGCACTCGATCTGGTCACCTTCCAAATTTCTATCAAATCCCCAAATGGAAAATAAATATTATCTTGGGTTCGGGCAACAAATCACGTCAAACAATTAAAACACAATATCGGGCACACTATGGGTATCCCACTACTCGTACAAAGTCTAATCTATGGATGAAAATCGATGCAAGAAGTTGTGATGTTACAAGATTATAACATCCTCCCGTTATCCACCATCATATTAAACTTGAGGATCGGGGAGGATCACCTCAACCAATAAATTCAAAGGGCACAAGGGTAGTGTCTAGATCTAGTATTCCCAAAGGAACATAATCAAATCAAGGGAAAGTAAATGGAATCTTTTCTATAATAGATATCCTCAAAGGAAGATGTGTTGCCTCAACAACACCAGATCAGAAACACAATATACACAACCCCTACATAGTGGAACAACTGAATAAAATCCCAGTATTGACTGTAGATCTACCATAAACAAATTATTTTTTCATAACATATGAATCTCAAGAAGTACTATACAGACTCAACACTTTTTGGCTAAAACCAATGGATCTCTTCAATTGGATATTCACAAATTGGACAATAAATTGTAAGATTCAGCTTTGCTCCCGGGGCTTTTTCATAATAAAATTCTTATCATGAGAGGGTTTTGATTATATATTGCAAGAGGGTCGATGGTTTTGGGGCTTTGCAGGAACTTTTGTCACCCCTTGGTCCCCATATTTCGACGCCAATATAATTGTAGTTTCTTGAATTTTGGTTTGGGTTAGATTGCATAATCTATCTGTATATTTATGGCTCCATAAAGTGATAGAAGCCATTGGGAACATATTAGGGTGATAAATAAATAAATATACACAAATATTTGAGGAACAAATCTACACAATCGCCAAAATTTCTTTGGAGCTAGACCTCAACAAAGGATTTTAGGACCATATTCTCTTGACACACAACAAGCAGTGCTCGACACAATTCCTAGATTTCACAACATTTAGATGTCAAATAAGCCAACAAATGAGACATCCACAAAATTCATGTCCTGATGCTAAGAAAACACCCCACAGGAAGATGTAAATAAGAAAGAAAGTCAAGGGATGAAAATTCCCACAAAAGTTGCCTCACAAAGAAGAGAATGATGAAGAAATGGATCCTCCTACCAATGAAGAAGCCCAAAATACACAAGAAAACATAGAAAAGGGGAGTGTTAATCATGAAGTTTCAGGAACTCCAGCACACACATCAAGGCATGAGATGATCACTGTAGCAATAGAGGCGGGCGATTCAAAATATCATTGTGTATCTGAAAGTTCAGTTTTAGATAAGCAAAATCTAAGAACGAATGAAGGGACCTAGCTAGATCTTGTAATGGCCACTCCTTAACACGCAGAATGGAAAAAGGTTAAAAAGAGGAAATGGAGAAAAGGGTGACATGTTTACCACCACTTGGAGTTGTATTTTTGGTCTTTGTGATCACCAATTTAGATTGGCACAATTGAATGCATTATCATTACCTACAACATGTAATTTTGCTTTCATTAATAAAATTACAATTTTTCCTGAGGAAAGAAATTATATTATTTATAAATAATTATAAAAGAATCTGATTTTCAAATGCACATTGAATAGTATAGTGGTTGTTACAAAGAAAAAACTTTGTCATTCATGATGTCATGCTCAATTACCAAAATAAGTGATTTTTTTTTAAATTTACGATGGATAAGTTAATGCAAGCATTCAATTCATTTGAAGTGTATCTCTTGCATTGGATACTATGCATGCTTAAAATCATCATAGAAGTTATTCGTATCAAGTTTATAGACAATTTGTTTAGTGACCTTCCATATGGTATATTATAATGAAAAAAAAATTTGTGTTCTAGAATTCATAGATATATAAACACAAACAAGTGCAATGACAAACATGTAATACATTCTATAAAATAAAAACACAAACATTAAAACCCTATCATCATGAAACGTCCATTTGTAACTAATCATAAATATATGTTAAATAAAAATACTTATAAAATAATTTTATTCTTAGATATGCATTGAAAAATGATACTTACAAACAAAAAAAAGCCAGGGTCATTTGCAAAAATAAATGAAATTTTGTTAAACTAAATGCTAATTTGAACATATATAGCTTAATACACATTCAATTAATTGGAAGTGTAATTCTTAGATATTATATTTTATGTGTGTAAAATCATCATAGATGTCACTTGTATCAAGTCAATAGTCAATTTGGGTGATGACCATCGATACGTCATATTATAATGAAAATCTTTCTCGTGTTCTAAATTTTATACACAAACAAGGGCATACAAAAACAAAAACATCCATTACATAAAATAAAAAAACAAACATGTAAAATTATAACATCATAAATATTCTATCTAATTATGAAAAATGATTAATTAGAAAGAAATTCAAATTCATTCATGATGTTGTTGTCATTTGCAAAAAAAAAATATTTTATTAAATTAAGCTACAAGTTAAAGATCAGTACTTTAGTATACAAATTCTACACGTTGGAAAAGTACTTATTTTATATGATTACAAATGCGTAAAAATATTATACACATACAAACATAACAAACAACCAACGGAAAACAAGAGCACAAAAAAAGTACATAGCATAAACTAAAGCCACATACATTTAAAATTCTATGATCATAAAACATCAATTTGTAAATTAATTTTTAAATTCAATGTTATTTTGTTTGTATTTTATTATCATCACGAGAGACTTTTGATATATTTTTAAACTATCATTGAATGCTTGTGGTTTCAAGAAATATCATTTTCATAGTCACTTGTGATGTTGTAATTATTTGTATTGTTGAAAGGTATATATTGATTAAAACCAATCATGAAAACATGTTATTTTCAAACTTACAAAAAATGGTGATGATGCTTATAAAGAAAATTCACAACTATATATTTTTTTCATATTATAACAAGTTATAAACTCCACCCATTCTATATCATAACAGATTAATTAACTAATAAATTAGTTATATTTTTTTTTAAAGTGGTGTTGTTCATTCGTTATTAATATCAGTTTATTTAAACAAATTAATAAATTTGTAAACTTCCTGTTAAGTTGGAAATGTTTTTATATTAAAATTTTAAGTTAATTACAATAAATTTTTTGAAATTTTTGAATGAACGGTTTATATTTATATATGAGGTTTTCTTTAAAATATGAATATTTGTAATGTGAGGGAGGACGAGAATGGAGAGCGGGAAAAAATGTGCTCTAGGGTTTTAAGCTGCTGCAAAGTTGAATTTGCTGCAATCGATGTTATGCTTGTTTCTATTGATCAAAGGAATCCGCACAGTGGGGTATTGTTGTTGCGATGAACATCAAAGGAGGACCGAAGTTCTATGGGAACCACACTGGAAGGGATTCAGGTGATCTAAAGTTGTTGGAAATATATGATCTGTGTAGAGAATGGGGACTCGACTCATTCATTTTTTATTCCTGGTGGTATCTTTTTCACGCAGGATCTTTTACGCATTCTCCCAAATCCAATATTTTTATTTTTCCTTCTTTCATATTTTGTCCAGGATGATAGTGGAATAGAGATGATCGGTAGAGCTCTGCTAGGGTCTGGAGCCGACTGGTCAATGGCATCGATTGGCCCTGCAGCGGATCCCGTCCCGGATGTGCCCGTGACGTATGAAGGTTACATAGACACTGGAGAAAAGCCCGTGAAGGTGTCGAACGGGAATCCCAAATGGATGAAGCTGACAGTGCCCTAATTTACAGAGGATCTATGTAGCCATCGTGGCTCTAAAGGTGTATTGCGCTTCGTGCCCATATGTCGTGGTCATGCCTGAGGCCCTAAAGAAAGAAGAGGCACCAAATATTGGTGTGAAACCTGTGGCTTCAATGTCGGTGGCCCTCAATGCCAAGGATCCAACTGCAGCCACTAAGACTACTACTCCGAAGGCCGTGATGAATTCTATCCCAAAGATCGTCTGTAAGGTCGCAAAGAAAGCCGAAAAGGAGTCTGGCTACAGGGAACAGGGAAATAGTTTCCTGAAGGAGCCCACAGAGATCCCATTGCACTATGGTGCACCTGAGGCTGCTTGGTCATGCTACCTCTAGACAGAATAAGAACCCTCATCACTGGTAAATATTTTTTTATTTAAATTTTTTATTAAAACCCCTTTGGAGATGTCATTATTGATCTGGGTTAATGCAATAGTCTGTGTGATGCATTTTAAGAATATATTTCAAATCATTTTGGATATCTTGTTGGATTACAATTTCTAAGTTTTGGGGGGAAAGCTCTCGAGGATCTCAAACCTCTCACATAATACAATATTTTACTTGTGTCTACTATAATACTCAATTTGAGGTTGGGAGGTGGCACAACAGATTACAACAAAACAAATCATTCAAGAGGAGGCTTTCAGAGCCATTCAACCAAAAACAAATAAATACATTAAAAGCACAAAAAAGAGGAGTTTCTTTCAAAAACGTCCTCCAAGAGAAAAATTCACCTTCAGCCTCAACAAAGCAAGCCGGAACTGATCCATGTACATATATTATGGAGAAATTGAATCACATCCTAAAATTAAATAGATATATACCAGAAACAAATGAGCATTGTAATATTTTGGTAAAACAAGCTATTATATGTAGATACAACTGTTTCTGCACAAAACCCACTAAGCTCTTTCAGTGGATTTTCGCAAACTGCAGTGCTCACTATGATATTCACCTCTATTCTAAGGGGATTTTCATTGTAAATTTCCCATCAACAAAGGCTAGAGACATCATATTACAGAAAGGACCATGGTTCTGGGGATCCATGGGTCTTTTCATCACGCCATGATTTCCAGAATATGATGCAAATACTATGGTTGTATCTAGGATGCCAGTTTGGGTTCATCTGCAAAACCTCTTGTTACATCTATTGAACCAGCCAAGCATTGCAGGCATCAACGTTACATTTATGGAACTAGCCAAACCTTGCATGCATCATCAACACCATCGGGCGACACATTAGAATGGACACACAAAGACTAGAGAAAAGAATTTTCACATTCGCACGAATATGTGTAGAAGTAGATCTCAACAAAGGTTTTTTGACCACATTCAACTAAAGCACAAACATTGGTGCTGGACACATATACTTGATTATAGAAATACAACATTTAGATGTAGAAACTATAGGCAAACAGGACACCTACAAAATAAGAGCCTGAAGCCAAAAAAAACACCCGTGGAAAGAACAAAAGAGGAAACAGGCCAAGGGATGGCAATTTTCACCACGAGGCTCTCATGAGGAGGAGGAAGCTGGTGTGGAAAATCCCATACCAAAGAGGAAAATCATAAGAACAAGGAATCAGAAGCACATGAATTACATCCGCAATCTTCTATGGACTCATAGCTAGTAAATATACCAGACACAATGGATACCCGTGGATCCAAATGACTACATATATTAGACAACTCTGATTCTGATAAATAAAACCCTCGACCTTAGGATGATACTTTACTTGCACTTACATCTTCGATGCTGATTGAAGGGGAGTGGTGCAAGGTGAAGAAGAAGAAAGGGAGAAAAACATGATTTTTCTCCCTACATGTACATTATTTTTTGCAATTTTTGATGAGCTATTTATTTGAATTAATAAAATTAGGATCTTTCTCCTGGAAAAAAAAACAATATTTGGAATGTTAAATAAGATATAATAAAATAATAACCTTCACAAAACCCATTTGAAATACATTTATAATCAATTTTAAAATTAGTTATTTGTTACTAAATTAAAAAAAAAAATTGTTTACAATAATGAGAAATTATTTGTTAAAAAATAAATAAAATTTTTAAAAGGAATTAAATGCTAAAAAATATATATATGAGAGTTAAAAAATGAAAAAATATATATATATTATTTATATACAAAATTGGCAATAATTTATGGAACATTTTATACAACAACTTTATACATAATAATTAAAAAGATGTTAATATGAATTCATGTTACTAACAAAAACATAAAAGATAAAGGCACATACATAATTAGATGTTAAAACAAATTCATGTGGCCAACAATAACTAACAAGGTGAGATATAGAAACAACTAAATGTTAAAATGAATTCACGTTACTAACAATGACCAACACGGTGAGGTGCTGGACTTTTACAAAAGTGTAAATAAACGTTTACATATATCCTCTCCACTTCTACTCATAGGTAAATAAATGTTTACTCTACTCCACGCTTTCCCAACGGATAATGTCAAAACCACAAAATCATTATCTTATCTTCTTCCCGATGAATGGAGTGAGGACCCCAACGGATGGCTTTTTCTGAATTCGTTAATCGAATTACTCCAGCCACAGTATTTCGGCAACGTCCGTGTTTACTCATCGCCTCCGAGTTGTCAGAAAATTCAAAAGCTCCACAACAAGCCTAGCCTAATAAGACTATGACATGTGGATTTTAAACAATTCAATAAAATTGAATATAATTTAGTGGAATGAAGAACATAAGAGATGGTGGCAGGGGTGAGCGTGGGCTACACGAAATTATAACGAAGGAACTGGAATTTGCCATTTTCAACTTCATGTATTGATAGTCTACTTTCCATTGGTCATTATTGGCAGATAGTCCACTAATAAAATAATTTTTTTATTAAATAAAATCATATAGGTTAATATTCATGTTCATTGAAGTCATATGGATTAACAATTCTCTGTATTGGTAATTAAAAAATAATTAATTTATATTTTATTTTTAAATATTTTTAAGTTGGATAATTAGAATGATAAATATATCAATAAAATATTTATTTCAAAGTTTGAGATAACTTAAAATTTTCAATATTTTTAAGAGTTTTGCAAAATAGTAGGAGTATCAAAAATCTAGCTACTAAATAGCTAAGGGTTTTTTAAGTACAACCAATTAGTTATTGGATTAAAACAATGAGGGCAATTATAAGGAAACAAGCATTAGTTATTAGTTATCAGTAATATTTTGATCTATAAAAATATACATTAATATATGTATCCTTAAATTCACTAATTATAATGAATTTATTATTAG
>APFE031318394.1:0-33667 GCA_000404065.3 Pinus taeda
CATTCAATATTGAATTTCAAATTATTTCCTGCAAGCAATAGGAAGTTTCAAATGAACAAACACAAATAGATGAATCTCCATACCAATCTTTAAGAACAAGTACTGCTATAAGATAACCGTTAACTTCATACTGTAACTTTTGCAGCAATTCATGGTTTATTTAGTTCAACTGTAATGTTACTAAGATACTAGAACTAGTTTCAATATCAGTATGATAGGCTACTAAAGATTTGTATACATAAATGAATTTCAATCTTTCAGTACCAGTTGAAATAAGATAATTGGAATCCAAAATACACTCCACCAAAACCTTTGGAAAAAAAAAATTATCCTTCAAATACTCCAAAGGCATCATCAACTTTCTAGTAGAAGAGCATGAAGAACACTTAAGGATAGTTCTACAATGTCTTAGAGAAAACCAATTATACAGGAAATTGTCAAAGTGTTCCTTTTACCAAACCAAGATTCATTATCATGGGCACATTATCTCTGGGGATGGTATCGCAGTAGACCCAATAAAGATCAAGGTCATCATGGAATGGCTAACACCAGCCAATGTTCATGAAATGCGAAGTTTCATGGGCATTGCAAGGTATTATTGTAGATTTGTCGAAGGGTTTTAGAAGATAGCAAGCCCCAATACCGAGCTCCAAAGAAATAACAAGAAATTAATTTGGATTGAAAAATGTGAAGAGACATTCCAAATGTTAAAGGTGTTATTAACGACAACATCAATTTTGAAGGTGCTGGATATGGAACAAGAATTTTTGGTTTGCACTGATGTCTCCAAGGAAGGGCTGGGTTGTGTGTTGATGTAAGAAGGAAGAGTAATAGCTTATGCATCAAGGAAAGTTAGAACCCATGAAGAAAACTACACAACCCATGATCTAGAAATGGCAGCAAATGTTTATGCACTAAATATTTGGAGACCCTACCTTTAAGGAAGGAAGTTTTATATTAGGACTGACCATTGTGGGCTACAACACATATTCGCTCAAGACCACTTAAATGCAAGACAAAGATGATGGTCTGAGCTAATTAGTGAATATGATTTTGATATCACTTACATAAAAGGAATGGTAAATAAGGTGGTTGATGCTTTAAGTAGGAGGCCTCAGATACTTTCAGTGATTCCCTTAAAGACAAATTTGAGAGAGAAATTGCTTGATTTACAATTTAAAGACACGTGGTATTAGGAGGCTAGCAAAAGTTTGAAGGAGGGTGAAATGAGGGTCCCAAAATATAAATAATACTCCCTCGATAATGATGGGCTACTACAATTTCTGGGAAGGATATATGTACCATCGAATGAAGAAATACACCTGCTAATATTGAATAAATCACATCGCGAAGTATACATGGCGCACACTTGTGTTAAGAAGATGAGTGTATACTTGAGACCAATCTTCTTTTGGAAAAGGATGAAGAAGGACATCGTGAACTTGGTAGAAATATACTTAGAGTGTCAAGGAGTAAAAGTAGAACACAAACATCCAACAGGGTTATTGCAACCCCATGAGATACCAAAGTCTAAATGGGAAGTTATATCAATGGAATTCATTGTAGGACTACCAATGACCTCAAGAAGACATTATTCCATATTTGTAGTGGTGGAAAAGTTGACGAAGAGCGCCCATTTCATACCAGTTAATACTACATATAAGGCACCGAAAATGGCCATATTTTTTATTGATGAGATTATGAGATTGCATGGAGTGCCTAGGAAGATCATATCTGATAGGGAAGCAATGTTTACAAGAAGGTTTTGGACCAATTTCCAAGAAGCCTTGGGAACCTAGTTAAACTTCAGCACTGCTTATCACCCTGAGACAAATGGGTAGAAAGAAAGGACTAATCAAATCCTCGAAGACATGCTTCAAATGTATGTGATGGACCAACAAAAGAGATGGGAGGGGTTTTTACCCCTCGTGGAATTTTCTTACAATAATAGTTATCAGAGTTCCATCAATATGGTGCCATTTGAGTTCTTATACAGAAGACCTTGTAGAACACCTCTAAGTTGGGATTGACTAGAGGACTGTGTATTAATAGATCAAGAAGTGGTGTAATGGATGGAAGAACAAATGACTATGATTAGGAGAAGGCTAAAAGAAGCACAAGATCGAAAAAAAAGAAATGTTGATGCTCATTGAATAGACCAAAGTTATGAAGTGGGAGATAGGGTGTTCCTGAGAGTAAGCCCCCCTCATCCCCCCCCAAAAAAAAAAAATCTATAAAATTTGGAAAGGGAGAAAAATTGTCTCCACGGTTTGTGGGACCTTTTGAAATCTTAGAAAGGAAAGGGCCAATGGCATATAAGCTTGCCTTACCTCCATTTTTAGTGCATATGCATGATGTGTTTCATATTTCTGTTTTACGTCATTATATTTCAGATCCTTCGCATGTTATTGACTGTGGTCATTTACAGGTTTCAGACAAGGGAACAATAATGGCCGAACCAATTTGCATACTAGACCAATGAAATTTGTAGCTTAGACGATGGTTAGTGGATCAGGTTAAGGTCCAATGGGACAACTATAGTCCCAGTTCAACTACTTAGGAGGACGCCGAGGAGATTCGTCACCATTTCCCTTACCTATTCCAAGGACTTCGAGACAAAGTATATTATTAAGAGGGGATGTATGTAGTGGCCCGCTCTAATCGACTATAGTGATATGATATTAATATTTAGTTAGCCCTAAGGCCCACACATTATTCTTAAGGACCTCAGGTTGAGGATCCAGACACATGACTCTATCATTAGTGGTTGTGATGTTTGTAATGTATGTTCTTGATTAATATTATGATGATTATAGCATTAATGGTTATGCATGTTCCCTATTGATATTATGAGGATTTTAGCATAAATGTTTATGTTTGGTTTCTATTGAATTTATGATGATGATGGCAGTAAAGGATATGTATGCTCTCTATTGATGTTATGATGATGATAGCCATGATGATGTGTCCCCTATTACCTACTTGCATTATTTTTGGTTCACAATGCACAATGATGCAAAAGACTAGGTGATGTTGATGATGTTATTATGACAATGACTAACACCGAGAAACCTTGTTAATGATGATTATTGAATATGGCAGGAAACAATTAGAGGCACTCACATATGACGAGTTGATGACACCTGGTTTGATGAAAAATTAATATTATTTTATCTTTGAAATTATAAGCCAATTTTGAAACCTTCTATATATGTTTATGTGTATTCTGATGATATGTTAGCGGTTGCAGGCACAGATTTGTTGCTTGGCCGAATGACTCACATATGGGTGATGGGGTTGTACAATTGAATGGAACTGCATAGGAGGGGTGGGGCAGTGTCCCTAATCTCACCCACTAGCACTCTTGCCATGACTTGGGCTGGAAAGGTTGAAACACCTTCACCTTGAAGATCATGATGTCATGAGAGTAGGTCCCAAAGTTGTGTCGCTCATGATAATTTTATTGGAGGTCGCGCATCGAGGCAGATTTCATTGATCCCCGACACCATTAGTCTCATTATAGAAGGCAACATAAGAGATGATAGTGGTCTTTGTCAGTGCACCTATACTTTCCCCTCGTAGCCACCGAATGCTTGAAGGGCAAATGCTCCGACACCCTTGGAACTTCAAGGGAATTTCTTGAAGGGCACGACCAACTTGGCACCCTTGGCATCACAAATAAACTATTAGGCATGGCACCCTTGGAACTTCAGGGGAAGTTCTTGAAGGGCGCGACCAAACTTGGCACCTTGGAATCATTAAAAATAAGCAAATTAATAAATATAATCAAGATATGAAAACTAGGTAAATTCACATCAAGAGTAAATGATGTTAGAAACTGAGGTAATTAAATCAATAATAAAACATGGGTTGAGAGTATCATAGGAAGAAATAAAATATTTTACCTTAAAAACACTGCCCTTCCCATGTTGGAAAATATTAGGTAGATAATGTAGTTTAATTAGGTAAAAAGGGGAAAGAGGGACATAAATGTAAGGATAAATATTAATCCTAAAATAGTTAAACCTAATTAAGAGAAGAGGATGGTGAATTAAAATAAGATTATTAAATTAAATTTTAGATAAATTTAGAGAACTTCCATGTGGCAACAACCAAGATAAGAATATCCATCTAAGAGATAACTTGAGTTAAACTACGGAGTAGATAGGGGATCAAATCTTGACTTATCAATTGACTTTAGTAATGAACACAAATTAAGGAGTAAAATGGGGGATCAAGAGACAACTAGGAGAATAAATAGGAACCTTGTTGAGGTGAGGAAAAATATTATTTTTAATTTAAATTTAAGAAAAGAATTTTGGAGACCCTTGATGAGAGAGTGACACATGGGTGGGTGAATAATCAAACTATTGAATTATCAAAAACAATTAATTATGCATGAAATTTCAAGTGTCACCTACGAGGACTCTTGTAAAAAAAGGGGCAGGCCATGGGAGAAGGGAATTTTCTTTACCCTATTGTTGGATGGATGAAACTATGTTAGAGTAGTGACTATGAGCTATAGTGAGTTTGGTGAGATAGAGGACTTTAGAGAGGGGACTCTTGAGCCAAGAAGTGCTCTCTTCTACCAGCTAATACATTCTTCCATTGTACAACCCCATTGTAGCTTGGGGGTCCGCGGGGAAGGAGAGTACCCAAGGAGTAGGCTGGGAGGTCAACCGGTGGGTCATTACATTCAGATTAAGCATGTCGACATTCACACTTGGAGGGGACCAACAAAAAAAGAGGGCAAACAACAGAAATTCAAGTTTGAATCCCGTCTCTTGGTGAACGGTACATATGATGTTATAATATTATATTGTATGATTTCATTATGATTTTAGTTAATAGCATGTAATTAGTTGATATGCTCAATGAAGTGAAATTCAGGAAAGTTTTATATAATGCTTAATAATTTTTGGGTTCCCAATGCTATTTTTCTTATGGTTGTATTTTTAGTATTTAAAAAATAAAAATAAAAAAACTATAGGGTTGGTCCCTACATCATCCAAGAATTGTTCATTTGTGTAATGTAAAGGAGGTTTCCCCCTCGAGGAGGCTACTTTTGAAGTCGTTGATCTATCTCTTTCTTCTATTTTGTGAGCTGGTTGCATAACAGCTTGACAAACCCATGAGCATTCACTTTAGTGCATTTGGACTATCCACTTGGCAACCTCTTTGGCATCCACTTCGATAAATCTGGGCTCTCCACTTGGTATCCTCGTTGAATCCTACTTGGAACCTTCTCAAGCATCCACTTGGTAGCCTTGTCAGAATCTACTTGGAACCCTCTCAAACATACACTTGGAAGTCTCTCGGGCCTCTAGTTCACAGACTCTTGCGCATCCACTTGGTAGTCTTAAGCATCCACTTGGGTTCCTCTTGGCTACCCACTTCACAACATCACAGGGTCCACTTGGTAGCTTCTAGATCATCCACTTGGTAGAATCAAGGGCCTCCACTTTGGAGTGTTGAGCTCTCCACTTGAAAGCCTCTCGAGCATCCACTTGGGGGCATCTAGTCTATCCACTTAGCAACCTCACGTGCAATCACTCGGGTGCATATGAACTCTACACTTTGCAGCTTGGGGCACCCACTTGGCAGGGTCTTTGGCATCCGGTTGTATGCATCTATTCTCTCCAGTTCGTAGCCTCTCAGGTGTACACTTGGCAACCTCTACGGAGTCCACTGGGTGCATTTGGGCTCTTCACTTGGTAGCCTCTTAGGTGCCCACTTGGCAGACTCTTGAGCATACAATTGCTAGTCTATATTCATGCATTTCATAACCTCATGGACATCCACTTGGGTGCATCTGGCCTTTCCACTTGGTAGCCTATATTCCACTTGGGTGCATCTGGCCTTTCCACTTGGTAGCCTAGATTCCACTTGGGTGCATATGTGCTATCCACTTGGAAGCATATGGGGCATCCACTTGGGTGCATCTGGGATCTCCACTAGGCAACCTCTTGTGCATCCACTTTAGTCTCTCCATTTGGAAGTATCCATGTGTGCACTCAACAACGTATCAAGTGTCCACTTGGTAGCCTCTCGAACGTCCACATAGCAGTGCACACGTCCACTTGGAAACCTCTCAAATGTTAACTTGGTAGCTTCTCGAGCATCCACTTTCCAGCTACATGGGCATTCACCTAGGTGCATCAGGGCTCCCCACTTTGAAACCTCATAGGCAACCTTGAGTTTTCACTTGGGTGCATTTGGGTTGTCTAGTCGGCTGCCTCAAGCACATTCACTTGGGTGCATCAGGCTCTCCACTTGGTAGCCTCATGGACATGAACTTGACACACTCTCTAGTATCCAATTTATAGTCTCTAAATTGTCCACATGGCAACCTCTCAATCATCCACTTAAGTGCATTTTCCTCTCCACTTGGAAACCTTGCAGGAGCCCACTTCGACACATCTTGGCATCCACTTGGGTGCATGTTGGTTCTCCACTTTGCAGCTACATGGGCATCCACTTGGGCATATCGTGGTTCTCCACTTGGGCATATCATGGTTCTCCACTTGGAAGCCTTAAGAGAATCCACTTAGGCGATCATTGGATCTCCACTTGTTAGCTTCATGGGCATTCACTTGGGTGCATCTTAGATCTCCACGTGGCCGCCTAAGTACACCCATCGAGCCATCATGGCCATGGAAATAAGCCGACTCTCCATTATTCCTTATTTTTTCAAGAGCCAAAATCTAGGGCTTTTCAGTTCTCCATAATGAATCTACCATCACCGATTATAGACCTAGTTGATTAAGTTTACCTAGTAGTGCTAGGTGACTCATCCTATGAAACCAACATCCCTTTACACTGTTCTAGATAAAAATAAGGATGTTAATCAGAACCAAAAGGTGCACTATTCTAGATATAAATATGGATGTTTAAATGAACCAATAGGCCACACTATTTTATCAAGTTAGGTTAGGGGTAAATCTTACATATAGTGAAATTGTAAGGATCTACCTGGCATGGATCAATCACAAGATTCCCCATGAAGCTCCAAAGAGATAAGCCATTGGTTTTATCCTGATCAAATCATCTATGTGAAACATGGATGATCTATTCAAAAGACCAAAGGCAGAACACCACACTTATGGGTCCATGAAATACTTCAAAACTCTACAAATATCCCAACTGATTTAGATTTCTAACCAAAATATATACATCTATCTGTATAGGATGAATATGTTGTACATGGTACAACACCCCAACACTTTTTGGCTCTCTCCATCGATCAATGCGAGTTTGAATATAGCTATTCGCTTGCCCAAGGATGGGGTAATCCTCGGGTAAAGGATTTGGATTTTGTAATATATACTCGGGGAAATCCTTCGTAGTTGTCTTCAACAAAATATAGATGAATTGCTAAGATCTAAAGCTAGCAGTAACCTGTACTGGAACAATTTCCTGAACTCCTCACAATCATGCGTTGATAACCTCTACATGAGCCCCTTTTACTATAGGTCAAGTGGAGACTATCTCCTTGGGAATGCACTACATGAATGAGGCCCTACACTAATTAGAGAAGTCGTTGAAAAAACATTACCTAATCCAGGGAGGTTAAAGAAACAATGACGTCTTGTCAGTTGTGCAGGTGGCACATGCTACTCGGAGCTCGGTGGTTTTTTGGTTCGTCCACTTGGCCATATCTCTTGCTTGCTGACGTGAGGGTAGTCACTTGGCAGTATCACCTTCATGATGGATGACATTGGTCCACTTGGTGGCGAAACACCTATCTTCTTAAGAAGTGTTTGGCAACATGACAATGTCAGTAGAAAATTTGGCAGCTATTATCTGTGTGGCACTACACTTTGGGTTAACAATGATTCTAGAAGTTGTGTAACTCTTGGTCACATGGAAGCCTTCGACGTGACCACACATGTATCTTCGTAAATGGATATCTATGACGTCTACAATGAGATGAATAATGCCATCAGGAATGGCCTCACTTGGCGCATTAAAGAAGACACATCAATACGCATTGGCTTAGACCCATGGACTTGTTGTGGTATTATGTATCGCCTTCATCCTGATATCATAGAATTCCTTAAAGATAGGGGCATCACCATGATTGGACACATTGCATATTTGGAGAACTCCACTATTTTTATGCAGGCTTAGGCTTGGAAATCAGTAGCCCATCTTGATATACCTGACCAGTGGCTACAAGAATGGGAGGGATACATCACTGCATTGATAGAATCACATGTTTTCATATCAAATGATGAAGACAAGCTCATATGGCACCTGCAGCTCATGGTGTATACTCCCCCAAGGAAGGATACCTCATCATTCATGCTGCGCACAAACCACCTACTCTGGAAGGGTGGTGGAGATCTCTTTGCAAACTTAAGGTGCTTCCACAAACCTGACTATTTATGTGGAATGTTATTATGAATAAAATCTCCACTGGGGTAAACCTGATGAAACAATGCCACTATGGCCCGACCTGCTGTGTCATATGCCAACAGGCTGAGGAATCGAATGAGCATCTCCACCTATATGAGGATCAATTTGTTTTTCCTTGTTTTCTCTGAAGCATCTCCACCTATATATATATATTGTCAATTTTAGGTGAGATACTCCACCTTTTCCCTAATGATAATTTTAGCATTTCATCTTTATATTTTTTTATATATATTCTTTATTTTCGAATTTTATTTCAATGTATTGATTTTTCAACTTTCTAACAGATCAATTTGTTTTTCCTTGTTTTCTTTGAAGTGTCTCCACCTATATATATATTGTTAATGTTAGATCAGATACTCCACCTTTGCCCTGATGATGAATCACAATAGAGAATTCGAAACGTTAACTCCAAGAAATTATTCAATGTGATCTCTCCGAAAAACTTCTCTTCTAAACATTATAAATTCCAGAAGTCTAAACTGAAAAATGTTATATGTTATATAATATAAACTAAAAAATGTTATATGATATATGATATTTGTATCTAACTTTATATATATGAGCATTGGAGGTTTGAGGACAATTAATAGATTGCATGATCCACTTAATCATGAGATTGAGAAAATTGGTATGTTTTTAAGAATAATGGCCATTAGATAATAAATTTAAAAAAAAAAACATAATTCAATCCATTTATGTTGGACAACTCTTGCTTTTCACTGCTTAATTTATTTGTAATTCATTCACTCATTTATTACATGCTAGATAGCGCCGGCTATGTTGTAGAGGCTATATAACTCCTACAAAACCCAGTACATGCGTAGCTGGAGTGCGAACAACATTTTTATTTACATGCCTAGACGTGGCAGCCAGTCACTCAAGAGCTACCGCCAATAATGGAATAGCTTGCGCACACCCGAACCTATAGCATGGAAGACTTGTAGATAAGGTATGAAAATTAATTATTGTTCGTCCATAAATGGTAATGCTGTTGGAGTGACTTACTAGAGTGGCATCGAATATCGCAGTAGCGGGGTGACTCGCAGACGTTGAATCTATTGGGAAGCTCTTCGGCTCTCTCCATCGCCTCCTCTTCTTCTTCCCTTCTGCGCCCTTCGCTGTGGCGTCGGCGGCATTGATTAAGTGGTGCACCATCCTGAGAATTGGAATCCCTGAAAATCTCTTCAGTCGATGAATCATAGGATTCAGATTGATCTAGTGCTTGATCTATGACTTGACATCGGTTGTGTGGAGACATTCTTTGCAATTCCTTGCGACATCTTTCCGATGGTTGTTCTCTCCGACCATCCTTAAGTCGATTGCAGATTCCCAGAATTTTTCGGGATCCGACGGACATGGGCATGATCAATTTTTTGACCACGTCCATGTCTATCAAATCCAAAAATATTCCAGGAATCTGCAATCGACTTAAGCTCACTGGTTCTCTCTGGCGCTGCAAGTAGTCGCGGCAAGCAGACAATCTCTGTGGGTCGCACGACTGTCCTTGCTGTTGGACCACCTCTCCATCCATGATGTTGTCTTCATGAGCATCAATAGTGGGGGTTCCCCACTCAACGAGAAGCAGAAGGGTCACGAATAAAGTCACCCATTTCAGTGTCGACATTGGAGAGGAGAAGACACCCATTCTTCTTCTTTGTTACTTTCACTGATGGAATACAACATAGTATAATGTATGAATAGTTCGTGGGTATTGACTTTGTATTTATGGATGGTGAGGGAAGGGAGGAGAGTGATCATCGCAACATGAAGAGGAGGAAGAGAGGAACAGTTGCAGTGCATGCAGATTCTCAGTCTCCACGTCCTAATGCAATGCCACCCGAAGAAGGAACACCTGGCTGCCTCCCTTTCCAATGGCCACATCTTTCAAAGACGAGAAGAATCTTGTAAGCAGAGTACAGGTCACGATAGGGCACTGCAACATCCTAGCAATGCGTCTTACTTCGCATTTTATAGAAATCACCCGAGTCACGAGAAAATGTGTTGCCCTTTTCCTTGTCATTATTCTTCGTAAACCACAGGACATTACACTCTTGAACACTAGAATGGAATGCATGAACATGGCCATCCTTAACTCGATTGAAGATTCCCTAAATATTCGGGAATCCTACAGACATGGGCAATGTCAATTTTTTGATTGTGCCCATGTCCCTCGGATTCCTGAATATTCAGGGAATCTGCAATCGACTTAAGCTCACTGCGTGAACATAATTATTCATTTTGTTTCAAGCTTTTTTTGTTCAATATGATTTTTTTTTTTATATATTATCATATTGGATCATATAAAAATATAGACTTCATCCATCTTTATCAACGTAGTTTTATCTGGGAATGCTTTCCCATCCTAAATAAACGAGAAAATATTATATACATCATATGAACGCATATGCCTAATATGTAGCATGGTTCCGAACTAGAAGGGGATAAAAAAAGTAATTTATTTAATAATGTAGTAAATGTGGATAAACGAAGTATTACCATATTACCATCTATATTTTTTATATCCAATCGTTAATATATTGATTATGTGGCCAGTAGTTTCTGGAAAAAAAGAAGAAAATACACAAAATTATACAAAAAAGATAAATATAAGAATTACTCAGGGAATGGAAATTCCCTAATGTCTAGAACATTGTCTTCCAATATTATTTCAATGTGCATATCACTCATATTTTCTTGAAGTCCCTTCTTAAAAAGTTCACCAGCTAGTTGATTGTGTTCTCCGCCAATATGATTAATTGTAGAGTTTTTGAATTGTGTCCATAGCTTATCAATTCTCCATAACCAACCAATGAGCCTTGGTTGATTGATATTTTCACATCCATTTACATGATCAGTAATAATCTTGGAATCCCCAAAAATATAAATATCTCGAATATTTAGTAAGTTTGTGAACCATAATAAACCCTATAAGACCATTGCTTCTGCACTAGTATTTGTACCGCTACCCACATTCCAGTAAATCCTGTATTCCAATTCTTTAGATATGACTAACCAAAAACCACAACCACAATTGTTCCTTTGTGCAACACCATCGAAAAAACCAACTCACAACACCATTGAAAACCAACTCACAACTTACTTCTTTACGGCCATATCATGGGCTCAAGCTTGACAATATGCCAATCAAACACTAAAAAAATGCAACACAAGTTGAACATTTATACGTCCACTATATTGTATCTGTGTAGTGAGCTCTTCAAAAATAAGGGTATCCTCTTCCTTGTTAGTCTTATAAAATAATCCATCATTTGTGTGGATCAGGATTGATATCATTAAGGGCATTAATATAGAGAAACGTTAATTCAATTTATCTAACTACCATTTCAATATAACATATATTTGAATTTATATATATATATATATATAATATATATATATATATATATATATATAATATATATAATACACATATATTTTTGAATTAAAATATATATGTATAATTAAAATTATCAATCGTGATTTTTTTGTTGATAAACATTATTACAATTTAATCATGCAATTTGAAATTACTGAAAGGTATATTTTATAATAAAAAATTACATAGTAATTTTTTCTTAAATAATTCTCATTTTAGACCTTGTTCTCTATTTTACACATTTCTATAAACCTCATCCACCCATGTAGTACATTACTTTACAATCAGAATGCACATAAAACACATTACTTATCACTCTAGTTATCCTCATTTTTCTACCTTTTATAATAAAAATTTATATAGTAAAATCCCCTTGAATAATTTTCATTTTAGACCTTGCACTCTACTTTACAAATTCCTATAAACCTCATCCACCCATACACCCGCACAATACACTATTTTATAGTCAGAATGCACATAAAACACATTACTTATCACTCTAATTATGTTCATTTCTCTATTTTTATAATAAAAAATTACATAGTAAACTCCCCTCAAATCATTCTCATTTTAAACCTTACCCTCTATTTATCCTCATTTCTCTACAAATAAGCTCAACAAACATGATCTTCTTTCTTGTATAGAACCTTCTTCTTAATCATCATCTTTAATGCTTCTTTTCTGTGTTTTTCTTACACATTGCATGCATGATATATACCCTTTTGAAATAAAAATATGCACATAAAAATCATGTGGTGAAAGTTAAAATGGTCTCTCATTATGTTTGAAAATGTAAGAATGAAAAAAAACCCATTCTTCAACTTGGAGGGAGTGTTTCACTTACTTTTACAATAAATTTGAACACGACATTATAAATTTGAACGCGATATTAAAATATGAATGGTAGGAAAGTTATATATATATGTGAATTCATGTTTTTTTTCATAAAATATAATGTATATATTTATATGGATTAACCAGTTTAATGATTAATTTTTTCAACAAAAATTGTGAAATTAAAAGAACACATTACTACAATATAAATATAACTTTATATAAAATAAAAAAATAAAATAAAAAATCTTTGTATTAGTGCACTATACAATAGGTATAATTTTTTTTATTTAAAACGCCTAACTTTTTTACTAAGATATGTGTTACGTGTTACTTTAGTTTATATTTAATTTTGGAAAAAAAAAGAATTACACATCTTGTTTACATCATGTTTCACCACATCTTGCTTCTCAACATCATGGGAGTAGATTCGAGAATTGCTGATATCTTGTATGTTTTCATTATAAATTTCCAACATTGGTTCCTACATTTTAAAATTCCATCCTTGGGTGCGAAGAGTTTGACTAGAATTAAATATTTGTTTTAATATCGTATAAGGCCCTTATGATGAGCATGGCGAGAGTAACCAAGTATAGGCATAGTATATGTTTTCTCAGACCCCATCTATAACAAATGATATATTCCTTCTCTTTTTGTTTCACTATGTTAAGTAATTTTCATTTCATATTTGGTTGTTAAGGTAACATCTGTAGCAACTTATATCTTCATTCGCTTTTTTTTTTATATCTTAGTTTCCAGGTTCTTATTCATTCATTTCTGCTAATTTTCTTTTGCTACTTATATTTTATTTTTTCTTATTCATTCACTTATTCATTATATCTCTAAGTAACTAGGATGTTGGTTCTAAAATGTTTCTTAGTCAAACTTTCAATCTTAAAAATTTCGACATGTAATATCATGTGCATAAGATGGATTGATGCATGTCAACTTAATAGGAAACAAGGATGTTGGTTTTGAAAAGTTCAGTAAAAATTTTAAGTTTCCAAATTATGTTAACTGCCATGCTCATTGATATAAGAATGTTGGTTCTGCAGTTTTTTTTTTTTTTTTCATTTTATTTTATTAGAGTAAATCTAATAAGATCCTGACATTAATGGATTGATGCATGTCAAAGTAATAGGCAACAAGGATGTTGATTTTGAGAAGTTTTTTAGTGAAAATTTTAAGTTTCCAAATTACGTTAACTAACATGCTCATTGATATAAGAATGTTGGTTATAGTAACTCTAAGATCATGACATTGATAAAATGTACAAGGCAATTTCTTTATGAGCTTTTTGGCATCTAGACCTAGTAAGTACAACTTTGAACAAGTTTATTTTGTTTTTTTTTAAATAGTCCACACATTGAAGATCTTGTCTAGAAGATGGATTATATGATTTGTTTTGTCATAAACATCTTTGATAAGGTATCTCAAACATGAATTTTAATGGAAGAAACAAGTTTACTCGATAAGCCCTCGGAAAATAGCCAATCTAGGTATATAATGCTTAGCATAAGAGTTCACAAAAACTTTGTTTAATTCTACTCCTGAATATTAGTGTGAAACCTTCATTTTAAATACAAATAAAATGATTGGATGGCCTTCACATTTGCAATGTCTTCATTCTTAACCAGGAGAGAGACCTTAATACTGGTGTGAGAGAGTGCCTTTAGGATTTCTGGATTAGTACCATGGGTCATATTATTGCATTCAGTTTGTATCCCAATTCCTTTAGTAAAGTCTTACTAATATCCTATATAAGTGCATACTACAAATTATATATGTGGACTATTGTATGTGTAAGTATATACTATAAAATAGAAAGTGTATATATGTGCACAACAATATGCCATGCAATTACAAACATACATTAGATAGTGATGATGAGATAGTGGTAAAGGATCTATTAGATGAAGTCATCCCTTCCATCTTGAAAAAAAACAAAAAAAAAACTATACTAAGTGCTAAAAGGTGAGGGTAACACAATCTTACATTTTACCATTAAATAGTAAGAGGGTAACATAATCTTCCATTTTACCATTAAAGAGTAAGATAACATCGACTTCTATTCCATCATAATAACTAAACATGAAGAAAAAAATTTATCAAATATTTGCAAGGAATTTAGCCTTTTCAATCTTATTGGTTACAAAATTCATGCACAAAAATGCTAAGAAAATACCACTTTCCCCACTTAGACTAACATAACTAACTAGATACATGTTGATTTCACCCCATGAGAACCTAATTTCAATATATTTCATGGATCTCTTGACCACCATAGTAGATATTTATTGCTAGAACACTTCACTTTATACCTCTATTTATGATAAACTCTTGGGATTTGATAAATCATAGATAAAGTGTGTACTAGGTATTGTTCTACCAACAGGAGATTCTTATTGTTTTATTATTTTGGTCATCACACTCAGCGAAATGATTACAATGGCCACAAAATAGATGGGTAAGATGAAGTGTTTTGGCCTCTTGACTTTGGGGGATAATCATGGCCAATGAGATCAACGATACAGTGGTAAAAGATCTTACTCCCAAAGCTTGACTACATGCAATTGTCAATGTTTGGCATAGTGGAACCCTTGTTAATTTTCCCCACATCTGCGTCTTCAACCCTAGGTCAGTATGTCTAAGGTTCAGTCCATGATTGTTCCTTAGAGTTGTGGTCGGTTCTCAAATTTTCCATTTCTAAAATTAATTGTTGTAGTGTCAGAAAAATTTAGTCAATGAAAATGATATGCGTAAAGTGACACCGCGAGGAGAAGCCATATTTTAGTGGATGTGATGTTGAAACTTATCCTATAATAAGGTAAGATTATGTTATTATTTAGATTTATTTTTAACAAAGTGATGTTTGTATGTAAATTTTGAATATAAAATTCAATAGGAGGAGAAGCCATATCTTTTAGTGGATGTGATGTTGAAACTTATCAGATAATAAGGTAAGATTATGATATTATTTATGTTTGTTTTTAGCAAAAGCCTGTTTGTGTCTGTTTTTTTAATACAAAATTCAAATATAATTAAGTTGATAGATGTGGTTTATTTTGGAATAAGGGTTTTGGGTTATAATTGAATTATAAAAAATAGTTAGTTGTATGTTATAATTATTCGTAGTAAAATAATGGTTTCCTTAGCATGTTCATCTAGGTTGGATGGAAATTTCATCATCTCATCATTTCCTTGATCAATCTGGAGGGTGAACACTTGTGAATCTTAGAAGCATATTTTACCATAGTTTTGAATGTAGGGTACAAACCCCCAGGATTTGAAAATGTTTGTACTCTTAGGGTTAAGATACCCATCTCAAAAGTCGATAATTAAATAAAAATGCATAAAGTTTTGCTTCCATTATCTACACTATTATTTCCTAGTCTCTTGCCTTACTTTCGATGTGCTAGAGGGTGAACGTGAATCTTAGAAGCATCTTTTACCATAGTTTTGAATGTGGGGTACAAAACCCCAAAGATTTGAAAATGGTTGTACTCTTAGGGTTAATATGTCCATCTCAAAAGTCGATAATTAAACAAAAATGCATAAAATTTTGCTTCCATCTGTTAACACCTAGGTTGTTCCCTTTGACTCCCAAGGGAATACGGCCGGGGTAACCACTAACCAATCTTTGGATTACAGCTTCTAGCCCAACTGTAATCAGAAATCAGAGAGGGCTCTCTCTTTAAGGTTTGTCTCTGTTTTGTGGAGATTTTAGGCTAGTTATGAAGTGAGGATTTTGTTTTATGTTTGGTTGGAAGGATGCTTTTCTGTACTTAAAGTGGAGATCTGCAGATAATATTAGTCCATTGGGCAATGGAGTCTGTGGCTACTGATCTCTTGAAATCTTGAGTTTAAGCAGCTGGAGTTACAGGGCCATTTAAATACTTTATGAAACAAACTTGAAATTATGATGGTGGAATGTGAACAACCAGTGGAAAGAAATTAAGAATTTTCCACTAAGCTGAGGTGTGGGAAAGAGATGTATTTCTCAGGAGCAAACTTGAATTCCTGAAACAATAATCCCTGTGAAAGATATAGCATGAAAGGGTAGCAATTAAGAATTACACCTTGATTGCTATAACTGAAGAAAAACACTTAAAATAGCTTAGATTGAGTTCAGGGTAATCTGTGGTTAAGTCCTAGAACTATTCTTTTTCCTTTCCATTCACTGTAAAGAACAGAAATAGTTTTGAAGGCTTCTTGACTGATATTCAGGTTTCAAGTATAGCTTTTAGGGGACATATAGTAATTAGAAAATCCTGAAGAAGTCCCCAGTGGAGTCGCCATTTATGTTAACACCCAGGTTGTTCCCTTTGACTCCCAAGGGAATACGGCCGGGGTAACCACTAACCAATCTTTGGATTACAGCTTCTAGCCCAACTGTAATCAGAGAGGGCTCTCTCTTTAAGGTTTGTCTCTGTTTTGTGGAGATTTTAGGCTAGTTATGAAGTGAGGATTTTGTTTTATGTTTGGTTGGAAGGATGCTTTTCTATACTTAAAGTGGAGATCTGCAGATAATGTTAGTCCATTGGGCAATGGAGTCTGTGGCTACTGATCTCTTGAAATCTTGAGTTAGAGCAGCTGGAGTTACAGGGCCATTTAAATACTTTATGAAACAAACTTGAAATTATGATGGTGGAATGTGAACAACCAGTGGAAAGCAATTAAGAATTTTCCACTAAGCTGAGGTGTGGGAAAGAGATGTATTCCTTAGGAGCAAACTTGAATTCCTGAAACAATAATCCCTGTGAAAGATATAGCATGAAAGGGTAGCAATTAAGAATTACATCTTGATTGCTATAACTGAAGAAAAACACTTAAAATAGCTTAGATTGAGTTCAGGGTAATCTATGGTTAAGTCCTAGAACTATTCTTTTTCCTTGCCATTCACTGTAAAGAACAGAAACATGAAAGAGATATGGAAAGATGATAAAACACATAAACAAAGAGTTGTAAGGAAAACTTATTGTGCCATGAAATACACAGGAATCCTATAACATTCAGTTAAACACCTGAATGCATCAGACCACACAGAGCTTTGGAAATTCCACTGCCTTTGTATTACTTCTCTGAGAATTTACAGTAAAAGAACTATATCAAAGATATCAATTACATCCAACATCCAACCCCTGCTAACTCATGCGAGGGGGAATATATAGAAGTCTCTCATACAAAATATCTCAGGCATTGAGTCATCTGAGAAATAAAATATCTTCATTAACTCGTACAGAAATAGTAGATAAGAAGTTATTACAGCGTTTAATACAACATAAATGCTCTTTACTCCTGTCAGAAGATTTCGACCTTTGGAGCTCACTGAGTCGGTTGAATGCTTTATTATAATTGTTGAATGACGTGTCTGTGCAGCTCTGTCCTCTTGTATCTTTTCGTCCCTGTCACTAGTAACTGTCAGTGCTGCTGTGGTGGCCGAATGGTTGTGCTGAGTTGGCTTAGCCTCTCTCTGCATACATGCTGATATATCCATATTTTCCTATGCATGATCATTTATATATTTCAAAATTAAAAAACATAATTACCGACTTTGGTTTAGCAGTAATTGTATCAAACTGTTCCAGACTTCCTGTGTGGGCAGTTGATGCCTCAAAATTGACTCTATGGTCTCATCTACCTCTGTATATTTATAAAAATTGGGAGGCTCATCAAACAAGTGATTAATTTCATTCATAATAAAGAATAAGCTCTCCACCCTATTGAAAAGGGTATGTCCTGACGCTGGCCCTGTTTCTGCTGATGTGCTGGCCTTTTCTGCAATCTGATTAGCAGCAAAGGTGTTGACCCTCTTGACCGTCATATATTTTTGCATGTGGAAAGTAAGTCTCCTGACGGGAGTGAGAGCTAGGTACCCGACCTCTGTTTTGCAATGCCATGAACTTGTCCTGGAATTTATTAATGTCTGTCTGCATATCCTGGCTTCTTCTCTCCAAGGTCTGTACCAGGTTTCTTAGTGTTAGGACCCTTTTGACCATTGAAATGGTCTTAGTCCTGTTGGAAATTCCCATTTTGATCAGCTGAGAACTTGTTTTGTAATTTAGCACATTAACCATTCTGGTGGCAGCCTCAGGCATACTGCCAAGAGATGCCCTTGCCCTTTGGATTTCCCTGTGTACTTTTCCAATGAGCCCCATTTGATCATGAATGGCCTCAATGTATTCCCACTAGTCTGTGATGGATTGGCCAATATTGGCCCATAGGATTCTCTTGAGCCTTCAGCTGTTACTTTGTCAGTGTGAGCTCCGTTTCTAGCTCATTTTTTATCCTCTTTTTTGAGAGCTTTACTCTCTTTCTCCTTTCTGCTACATTTTTCTTGGATTTATCATATTTTTCATTGATCTTAGCCAGAGTTTCTTTGGCTTGATTCAACTCTAACATTTGGGCCTCCAAGACTTGAATTTCATTTATGAGCTTTTGCATATCAAGGCTTTCAGCCTGCTCTGTTGTTGGTGCTGAGGTGGAGGGTGCTGCTTGCTCTGTCTGCTGACTGGGAGGGGCAGTGGTTTGAGGAGCTTCCTCCAGATTGATTGTCTCTGGAGGAGGCTGTGAAGTTTGGCCTGCCTCTTTTTGTTGTAATACTGCCTGAAGTGCAGCCTCTGATTCCTCCAACTTCTCTTGTCTCTGGATGAGTTGTTTATACAGTGTTACCAGCATAGCTGCTGCATCCTTGTCCTGTCTAAGCTGGGCAACTTATTCAGTTTGGGGATGAAGAGTTGCTGGGATTTTGATCATCTTCCTTAATGCTGCCATATCAGCATCCCTTAGTTTCAACAGCTCCTGCACTGCTTTGATATCCTTAGGATCATGCCCAAGCTCTATTATAATGTCCTCCAAAGCTTTGATCCTTTTGTCCTTTGCTTGAGAGGATGCCCTTTCCAACTCAAGTTGTGCAGTGGTATTATTTAGGCTATTTTGTAGCCTGTAGTTCACCAATGTCTTGTCTACCAAGGAGGCATACACCATCTCACCCGTTTGTTTGTGTAATTCAATCTGATCCATTGGGTGGATGTCCTTGGCCAGGACCTCAAGGTTGGTCCTGATGTAATCAGCAGCTGACTGTGGTTGCTGCACTGCTGGTGTGAAATGGTTCATTATCATTTTGCCCTCATGTACATCATAAGCAGACATGAGCCTTTGCTGGTTAGTGGGAGCCATTTTCAACAAATGATTATACAATTGCAGCCTTATGGGTCCATTTCTCTTCTTGATATCCTTGAACTGCTACTTGATGCTCTTTTCACCTTCCCTCTGTTGGCTTGAGGAGTTAACTTCTCCTCCTGCTGCCCTCTCTTGTTCCTGCTGGAAGGAACTTGCTGAGGCCTCCATGCTAGGTAGGCCCATACCCGAAGTTTGCCCTATTGGCATTTCTTCTTCCGAAAAAGGGTTCAACCTTTGCCTCTTCTCCTCTTGAGTTGTTGATGTAGTGAGGGGAGTCTCTCTGTCCCTTTTCCTGCTTATGTCCTCTCTTTGTGGGGTTTGGAGGACTGAAGCATCGATTCTTGATTCTTGCCTAGGAGGCACCATTTGTGCTGGCTGCTGGTCAGTGACCATTGGGGCCTCTGCTATTTGTTCTTTTTGCCCTAGCTGCTCCTTTTATGGCTGATGTACCTGTTGTTGTTGCTGAACCTGTCCTTGTTGTACCTGTTCTTGCTCCATCTCTTTTTCCTTGCCTTTGCTGGAGGCTTGATTTGTGGCTTTGATTGCCTCCTGATGTACTGTGGAGGATGAGGCAGCTGCTCCTACTTGAGGGTTTGGAAGAGAGAACACCTGTGCAGGAAGTTCCAAGTCAGCCATTTTAAGGAGATTTATTCTTGCTCTTTCATTTAGTTCTTCTTGTGTAATAGGTTCCTCTAGTGTGCCTCTCTTCCATTTTGATTGATTTGCATATTGTTCTATGTGAGGCAACCTTACATGGTCATAACTAGAGAGCCTATATTTGACCCTTCTTAATGATATGAAGTGATTGGGGTCATAAGGTTTCCAGAGGAAACTGGTCTTTAGGCCAAGGCTTTCTAGCATTCCATCAGCTTCTTTCCAGCCTTCCTCCCTTTTGTTCAAAACAAAGTGGCCCAATTGGTTTTTCACTTTCAGCTGTGCCTTCTTGCCTTTGCCTGAAAAGTTCTTTAAATCAGCATTCCCAAATTGCCTGAAGTATTCAAGGGCAAACAATCTCGTGGGCACATAGTTGGGCAGTCTGTATGGGGGTAACTCACAACCATATATTCTGATAACGGTGTAGTTTTGGTAAAAATACCAATCCCTAATGCTGTATACCTTGGACAACTGAAGGATCCTCTGCATCTCATCTGTTAGTCTTGGAGGAGGTGAGCTCAGGAATAGAGACATGGCTGGGTGGATGAAAAGGTCTATAAACTCACAGTAAGTGTATGGAGAATAAGCTCTGCAGTGAAAAACTGAGGCCCAATACACTGTTGACCTTGGATTTCCTTGTGCATCCACCCTGTTCACACCAAAAGGGAATTTCTCATGTTGATAGTACAATATTAGGTGGTAGATGTAGGAGGAGTATCTGAACCATATCCCATCTGAATATCTGGAACATTGTGACAGTTCTTTCAATACAGTATTGAACCCAGACTTTACAATACTGACTGATATCATACTGATGCTGCCATCCTCTAGAGAACACAACTGAAGAACACACATGATTAGATAAAATCAAATTAATCAGAAAAGCTATGTCTTCTGACCAATTGCCATGAAGAATTTTTATCGTAACAAAATTCTTTGTGTTGATCCAGATTTCAAATGCAGGTTGAGATCCTTGCATGTGGTCAAGAGTTCTGGTCATAGAGATCTTTTCTTGCAGTGTTAATCTTGGGAACTCTTTAAGCCATAAGGTAATCTTTCGGGTTTGATCTGGATTATCAAAAAAAGGAGGTCCTTCTAAAGTGACAGAACTATACATCTGATTAAAAGGACTAGGAACAATAGGAATCCTAAATTCCATACTATAGTGATCCCATGGTGAAGTATATGTATGGAGATATTGAACTGTTCGTTCAACACACTGTGAGGCTCTAATCACCAGTTTTTTCTGACATCTGCCATTTTTCATTTCCCAATCAGCAAAAGGTTGGAACAATTCATACTGAGGAAAAGAGTCAGTCGGATGATAATGTTCATCGATTCGCTGTAGAAAAGCAGCATCCATTTCTTCAAACAGGTCAGAAATACGGAGAGACACCAGGAACCTTTGAATTTTCTCAGTCATATTAATTTCTGCAAGATCTAGCATCTTTGCAGAACTATATACAGATAGTGCAAAATCAACTACACCAATAATCTGATAGTAGTTCAAAACTTTTAAAACATAAATAGCTTTATCAGTGAAGGATTTGGTCCAAAAGTCATCTAAGGTTTTAAAGTAAATTTTGACTTTCATATTAGGCAAAGGGAAAACTTTGACTAATTCTTCATCAAGGCCTAAAAAGGGACCAACATTCTTTGCCTGCCATGCTTGGCAGTTCTGTATCCACTGATTTCTTCTAAGTCGTAAACCAACAATCTTTTTGATCTCATCAGTGAGATCACTGGCCATTTGCTGCAGTATTCTCCATCTTTTGACAAAAGTAATTAGAGAATCTTCTTCCCCTGGTAAAGCAAATATGTTTGTAACAGAAACCATACCAAATGCTTTGTTCATCTCCCTGGTCAATGCATCAGCCAAGAAATTAGAATTACCAGGAATCCATTCAACATCAAACTCATACATCTGAAACCACATCTTCCATGCTAATAATCTTCCTCTAGCAAGTTGTTTATCTATTTTGGCATTGAGGAAATATTTAAAATTCATGGAATCAGTTCTAATAAGAAATTTAGCAGGAGCTAGATAGATTTCGAATTTCTGTATTCCATTGAATATGGCTAAGGTTTCCTTTTCGGCTGGGAAGTATTCTTTCTGATGTTTTGAGAATTCGCCGGATGAATAAGCACATAGGATTTCTTCTACCTTATTGTCGACTATTACCCTTTCCAAAAGAGTAGCTGACCAAAAGTTGTCAGAGGCATCAGTCTGTAAGATTAGGAACCCATTACCAGGAGGCTTTAGAGAAGGTAACTTTTGACATTCAGCTTTGAGTTGTTGTACTGCAACAGTAGCTTCAGGAGACCAGCCACCATTAATGAATTGACGTATAGGGGCTGTCTTTTCAGATAAATCAGGAATGTATTTATGAACATAGTTCAGAATCCCTAGAAATCGTTGAATCATCTTTTTGTCTGTAAGATGATCAGGAAACTCAGATAACTTGATTAACGAATGAGGTTGCATCTGAATTTTTCCTTCTTTGATTTCAATACCAAGGAATTCCACCTGTTCTTGAAAAAGAACCATTTTCTTTTCGGAACGAACCAACCCATGATTCTTTGCTTCTTCTAGAAAAACTTGTAAATGCTTGAGATGATATTCTAGATCAATACTATGTACAAGAATGTCATCAATATATACAACAATAAAATCATACGAACCGAAGATATGATCCATTCTTCGTTGAAAGAAGGCAGGAGCATTCTTTAAACCAAAGGGAACTACTTTCCATTGAAAGAAACCAACAGGGCATGTGAAAGTTGTCTTATGCCGATCTTCTTCTGCAATCTGGATTTGATAATAACCTGATTTCAAATCAAATTTACTGAAAATCTTGCTATCATGAATTTTGCGCATGATAGTTTCTTGTCTAGGCAAAGGATAATTAAAGCTCTTAGTGATTGCATTAAGAGGCTTGTAATTGATCACCATTCTATCCTTTCCTCTGACTATTTCAGAATGATTTCTTACCAAGAATGCAGAACATGAATAATGAGATTCACTGCGCTCAATTAATTGAAGATCTAACAATTCTTGAATTTGCTTTCTCATTTCTTTTTCTTCTGCTGGAGTACAAGGTATCAATTTACCAGTGACTCCATTTTCATGCATTGTAATAATCTCTTGTTTTGGACTTTTTGTTGTCCAAAATGCCTGTGGGTTATTCGAGCAACATTTCAACAATTGTTCATAAATATCTAACTGTACAGGGGACCAATTGGGATCTTTGTTTGCTTTCAAAGTTGATTGAGCTTTTGCCTCATAGATGCTTAGCACTTCTTGCCAATCATGAGACGTTTTCTTGTTTTTCTTATAGTCAACTTTCTTTTGGCTCTGCGTTTTTCTAGCTTCAGAATCTGCAATGAATAATCTTGGGACTGCGATTGCCTTTTTCTTTACATTGAAGATAATTTTATCTTCACTAATGGTCACAGGTAAGACTGAGTTAATGAACGGTATTCCCAAAAATAAACTTGAGGAATTGTCATAGTGCTGAATAGCAGAGATTTTTATAGTAACCCCCCCCAATTTCAAAGAAACATTATCAACATAATGGGTAAGGTTAACAGTACCACCAATGGTCTCAGAGACAATAATATTATGTAAAGGTTTCCATAAACCTTTAAATAGAGAAGGGCAAGCAAGATTATTAGATCCACCAGTGTCAATGAAAGCATCGACACTAATCCATTCACTTCGAACTTGGATTTCAACAGGAATATACAAAAGACGATTTGTCTTAACAATCTTCTTTAGAAAAACACTTTCATCGGCAGGAGGAGTATTCACAGGAAGTGAGGAAGAAGAGGAAACTGATTTTGGATATGGACACAGGGAATTCACCAGTGATTGTGGAGACAATAAAGGAAAACGGGGTTGTGAATTTATAGTGTCTGTAGAAACCATACTATCAGTTTCAGATATCTCTGAAGAGGATTCTTCAAGATATTCGTCAGTAACCGATTCATCACTATAGTGATTTTCTTCATTCCATTCAGGATCAGAATGAGACTCTACCACATTCATTTTTTGACTATATGAATCAATTACTTCATTCTCAGAATCAGAAGCATCTGTAAGAATATATACATCAGATACCTCATCATTAGAACTGACAACGGACCAATCATCAACAAAATCTTCAATATCAAAGCAAGCTTTAAGTTTACCAGATATGCTTTTTGGACATTTGCGAGCAAAGTGTCCTTCTTGCTTGCAGATATAACAACGATCATCTCTTCTGGGCTGTTTTCTTTTCTTAACATATCGGAACTTTCGGAAAGGTTTTCTAGGATTTGCAACTCTTTTAGCTCGATACCTACCATATCTTTTACCAGACTTTCTTGATTTTCTTTTTTGAAAAGGAGTCCATGGTAAAACATCTTGACATACATTTAAATTAGGAGAAATAGTTTGGCTTTGCTTCTGCCAACAAAGATATTTAACTTTCTCTTTGGCTCTAAATAACATATCTATCCAATAAATCTGTTCAATCTTTTTACCTTGAGTTTCAATATCTTTTGATATCATATCTCCTAAGTTGCCTGGAAGTTTAGACAAGAAATTTACTTTCTGAGTATAATCATTATTGAGTTTTGCTTTAAAAACTTTTCCCATATACTCAGATCCAAACTGATCAAGATCTTTTAAGTCTTTGAGTTGCATTCTTGACAGATCAGTTATAAGTTGTCTATATTCATCTGTAGGCTCTGGAACAAATTGAGTTAGAAGTAAAACTTCTAAAGTTGCTAAACCTGCTAATGCAACATTCTGTCTTTCTTCAGGTGTTGCAGAAAACCACCAATCCCATACAATACCAGCCATTCTTTTTTCAGCAAGTAGGAATATTGAAAAATTATCATATTTAGCAACTACTTGCATTTGATATAAGGCTCCAATCCAGACTCTGATAGATTCACCTGGATTTTTAGATTTATCTAAATCCAAAATATATCCAGACATATTGGCTGTAAAGAGATCTTCTTCAAGTCTCGGATATTTAGGCTCAGTTTGTCTATTGGCCTTTTGCAGAGATGGTTTAATAAATGACGGATACAAAGTAGCAGCATTTTAAAAAGTTGCTAATTCAGACTTGTTTGTGAAGGATGTAATAGGTTTTGATTTTTCTTTGTAGAAACTGACTTGACTATTACTTGATTCAGCATTTTCTTCTTCTTCAGATTTAGAATCTGTTGTTTCCCACTTGGATGGAACTTCCATGGTATGAGAAAATCTAGGAGGCATAGACTCTCGTTTCTTTTTAGCTCTTCTCTTTTTCTCTTTTTCTGCTCATCGCTGCTGATCAGCGGCATGTTCATCTTGTAAAAGTTTAAGATTGGCTAATATTTGTTCACTTTGACATCCTAAATCATCTAGGACATCTTCTGCATGTGCCGTCCAAGTAGTTAAATAATTGCCTAGCTGATACACTTGATCTAAATCATTCGTGTTCTGTGCATTATGTTCTATGAGTGGTGCACAATCAGCTCTAGTAGGCGGCTGCCTTGAAGAGGAAGAGGTTGTACAGAACTTAGTACGAGAAGGCCATTTCCCACCTTTCACAAATCTGTGATTGGCATATTGCCATTCTTCAACAGGAGGAAAGTGACCGAGACGATGCATTTTTTGTACAATTGGTAAAAATGGTTTGGACTCAGGTATATACAAATCTTGAGGAGCTAATACAGGCTCTACAACTGGTTCGGACGAACCGATTTCTTGGAATATAGGAACATTCTGACTGCTTGATGCCATTGTTGTAGGATCTACTGGAAAAACATATTTGTGAGTTGTGCCAGGGTGAGTTTCTGAGTGTTGTAATCAAGTCTACTCTTGACTTGTTCTTTATGGTGTGTAACATTTTTATTTGATATAATATTGAAGCCTGCTGGGCCGCCAGTCTGAGGACTGTTCGTTCCAAGAACATCCGTAGTTGAGATTGTAAGGCGTGTTGTGGAAGCGCCAAGGTGTCGCGCTGTGTACGCATTTCTCTGGTTGATGTGAGGAAACTTCTGCTTCAGCGTCCACTTCAGTTTTATCAAGTAAGTTACGATAGTCCATCCATCTGTCAGTTAAGGGTATTCTTATATGCTTAAACAACATCTTAAACAGCATCACTTCACCTAGTCATCTATTTATTTCTGGTATCAGAGCCTTGTTTCTATTCTGAGTTTATTCTCTGATCTTTGAGTCGAATTTATAGACAGAGCCTCCAGAAAGCCAGGCAGCCTTCGAATTACACAGCTTCGGCGTGTATATTAGATAAACGCTTTCTGAAGTCAATCTATGGTTTAAATTCATAATGGCAAAATTTTTGCGATCCTTCACTACTGTTGAACGTAAAGCCATTAATGGCACTAAAAAGCCTGAGTTGAAAACTAAACGAGTAACGATTGATAATGGTCAGGTCAAACTCATTCCTCCACGACCTCAAGTTCCTCGTCCTGTCTCCAGGCCAAAGAAATATGTTTTTCCAGTAGATCCTACAACAATGGCATCAAGCAGTCAGAATGTTCCTATATTCCAAGAAATCGGTTCGTCCGAACCAGTTGTAGAGCCTGTATTAGCTCCTCAAGATTTGTATATACCTGAGTCCAAACCATTTTTACCAATTGTACAAAAAATGCATCGTCTCGGTCACTTTCCTCCTGTTGAAGAATGGCAATATGCCAATCACAGATTTGTGAAAGGTGGGAAATGGCCTTCTCGTACTAAGTTCTGTACAACCTCTTCCTCTTCAAGGCAGCCGCCTACTAGAGCTGATTGTGCACCACTCATAGAACATAATGCACAGAACACGAATGATTTAGATCAAGTGTATCAGCTAGGCAATTATTTAACTACTTGGACGGCACATGCAGAAGATGTCCTAGATGATTTAGGATGTCAAAGTGAACAAATATTAGCCAATCTTAAACTTTTACAAGATGAACATGCCGCTAATCAGCAGCGACGAGCAGAAAAAGAGAAAAAGAGAAGAGCTAAAAAGAAACGAGAGTCTATGCCTCCTAGATTTTCTCATACCATGGAAGTTCCATCCAAGTGGGAAACAACAGATTCTAAATCTGAAGAAGAAGAAAATGCTGAATCAAGTAATAGTCAAGTCAGTTTCTACAAAGAAAAATCAAAACCTATTACTTCCTTCACAAACAAGTCTGAATTAGCAACTTTTGAAAATGTTGCTACTTTGTTTCCGTCATTTATTAAACCATCTCTGCAAAAGGCCAATAGACAAACTGAGCCTAAATATCCGAGACTTGAAGAAGATCTCTTTGCAGCCAATATGTCCGGATATATTTTGGATTTAGATAAATCTAAAAATCCAGGTGAATCTATCAGAGTCTGGATTGGAGCCTTATATCAAATGCAAGTAGTTGCTAAATATGATAATTTTTCAATATTCCTACTTGCTGAAAAAAGAATGGCTGGTATTGTATGGGATTGGTGGTTTTCTGCAACACCTGAAGAAAGACAGAATGTTGCATTAGCAGGTTTAGCAACTTTAGAAGTTTTACTTCTAACTCAATTTGTTCCAGAGCCTACAGATGAATATAGACAACTTATAACTGATCTGTCAAGAATGCAACTCAAAGACTTAAAAGATCTTGATCAGTTTGGATCTGAGTATATGGGAAAAGTTTTTAAAGAAAAACTCAATAATGATTATACTCAGAAAGTAAATTTCTTGTCTAAACTTCAAGGCAACTTAGGAGATATGATATCAAAAGATATTGAAACTCAAGGTAAAAAGATTGAACAGATTTATTGGATAGATCTGTTATTTAGAGCCAAAGAGAAAGTTAAATATCTTTGTTGGCAGAAGCAAAGCCAAACTATTTCTCCTAATTTAAATGTATGTCAAGATGTTTTACCATGGACTCCTTTTCAAAAAAGAAAATCAAGAAAGTCTGGTAAAAGATATGGTAGGTATCGAGCTAAAAGAGTTGCAAATCCTAGAAAACCTTTCCGAAAGTTCCAATATGTTAAGAAAAGAAAACAGCCCAGAAGAGATGATCGTTGTTATATCTGCAAGCAAGAAGGACACTTTGCTCGCAAATGTCCAAAAAGCATATCTGGTAAACTTAAAGCTTGCTTTGATATTGAAGATTTTGTTGATGATTGGTCCGTTGTCAGTTCTAATGATGAGGTATCTGATGTATATATTCTTACAGATGCTTCTGATTCTGAGAATGAAGTAATTGATTCATATAGTCAGAAAATGAATGTGATAGAGTCTCATTCTGATCCTGAATGGAATGAAGAAAATCACTATAGTGATGAATCGGTTACTGACGAATATCTTGAAGAATCCTCTTCAGAGATATCTGAAACTGATAGTATGGTTTCTACAGACACTATAAATTCACAACCCCATTTTCCTTTATTGTCTCCACAATCACTGGTGAATTCCCTGTGTCCATATCCAAAATCAGTTTCCTCTTCTTCCTCACTTCCTGTGAATACTCCTCCTGCAGATGAAAGTGTTTTTCTAAAGAAGATTGTTAAGACAAATCGTCTTTTGTATATTCCTGTTGAAATCCAAGTTCGAAGTGAATGGATTAGTGTCGATGCTTTCATTGACACTGGTGGATCTAATAATCTTGCTCGCCCTTCTCTATTTAAAGGTTTATGGAAACCTTTACATAATATTATTGTCTCTGAGACCATTGGTGGTACTGTTAACCTTACCCATTATGTTGATAATGTTTCTTTGAAATTGGGGGGGGTTACTATAAAAATCTCTGTTATTCAACACTATGACAATTCCTCAATTTTATTTTTGGGAATGCCGTTCATTAACTCAGTCTTACCTGTGACCATTAGTGAAGATAAAATTATCTTCAATGTAAAGAAAAAGGCAATTGCAGTCCCAAGATTATTCATTGCAGATTCTGAAGCTAGAAAAACGCAGAGCCAAAAGAAAGTTGACTATAAGAAAAACAAGAAAACGTCTCATGATTGGCAAGAAGTGCTAAGCATCTATGAGGCAAAAGCTCAATCAACTTTGAAAGCAAACAAAGATCCCAATTGGTCCCCTGTACAGTTAGATATTTATGAACAATTGTTGAAATGTTGCTCGAATAACCCACAGGCATTTTGGACAACAAAAAGTCCAAAACAAGAGATTATTACAATGCATGAAAATGGAGTCACTGGTAAATTGATACCTTGTACTCCAGCAGAAGAAAAAGAAATGAGAAAGCAAATTCAAGAATTGTTAGATCTTCAATTAATTGAGCGCAGTGAATCTCATTATTCATGTTCTGCATTCTTGGTAAGAAATCATTCTGAAATAGTCAGAGGAAAGGATAGAATGGTGATCAATTACAAGCCTCTTAATGCAATCACTAAGAGCTTTAATTATCCTTTGCCTAGACAAGAAACTATCATGCGCAAAATTCATGATAGCAAGATTTTCAGTAAATTTGATTTGAAATCAGGTTATTATCAAATCCAGATTGCAGAAGAAGATCGGCATAAGACAGCTTTCACATGCCCTGTTGGTTTCTTTCAATGGAAAGTAGTTCCCTTTGGTTTAAAGAATGCTCCTGCCTTCTTTCAACGAAGAATGGATCATATCTTCGGTTCGTATGATTTTATTGTTGTATATATTGATGACATTCTTGTACATAGTATTGATCTAGAATCTCATCTCAAGCATTTACAAGTTTTTCTAGAAGAAGCAAAGAATCATGGGTTGGTTCTTTCCGAAAAGAAAATGGTTCTTTTTCAAGAACATGTGGAATTCCTTGGTATTGAAATCAAAGAAGGAAAAATTCAGATGCAACCTCATTCGTTAATCAAGTTATCTGAGTTTCCTGATCATCTTACAGACAAAAAGATGATTCAACGATTTCTAGGGATTCTGAACTATGTTCATAAATACATTCCTGATTTATCTGAAAAGACAGCCCCTATACGTCAATTCATTAATGGTGGCTGGTCTTCTGAAGCTACTGTTGCAGTACAACAACTCAAAGCTGAATGTCAAAAGTTACCTTCTCTAAAGCCTCCTGGTAATGGGTTCCTAATCTTACAGACTGATGCCTCTGACAACTTTTGGTCAGCTACTCTTTTGGAAAGGGTAATAGTCGACAATAAGGTAGAAGAAATCCTATGTGCTTATTCATCCAGCGAATTCTCAAAACATCAGAAAGAATACTTCCCAGCCGAAAAGGAAACCTTAGCCATATTCAATGGAATACAGAAATTCGAAATATATCTAGCTCCTGCTAAATTTCTTATTAGAACTGATTCCATGAATTTTAAATATTTCCTCAATGCCAAAATAGATAAACAACTTGCTAGAGGAAGATTATTAGCATGGCAGATGTGGTTTCAGATGTATGAGTTTGATGTTGAATGGATTCCTGGTAATTCTAATTTCTTGGCTGATGCATTGACCAGGGAGATGAACAAAGCATTTGGTATGGTTTCTGTTACAAACATATTTGCTTTACCAGGGGAAGAAGATTCTCTAATTACTTTTGTCAAAAGATGGGGAATACTGCAGCAAATGGCCAGTGATCTCACTGATGAGATCAAAAAGATTGTTGGTTTACGACTTAGAAGAAATCAGTGGATACAGAACTGCCAAGCATGGCAGGCAAAGAATGTTGGTCCCTTTTTAGGCCTTGATGAAGAATTAGTCAAAGTTTTCCCTTTGCCTAATATGAAAGTCAAAATTTACTTTAAAACCTTAGATGACTTTTGGACCAAATCCTTCACTGATAAAGCTATTTATGTTTTAAAAGTTTTGAACTACTATCAGATTATTGGTGTAGTTGATTTTGCACTATATGTATATAGTTCTGCAAAGATGCTAGATCTTGCAGAAATTAATATGACTGAGAAAATTCAAAGGTTCCTGGTGTCTCTCCGTATTTCTGACCTGTTTGAAGAAATGGATGCTACTTTTCTACAGCGAATCGATGAACATTATCATCCGACTGACTCTTTTCCTCAGTATGAATTGTTCCAACCTTTTGCTGATTGGGAAATGAAAAATGGCAGATGTCAGAAAAAACTGGTGATTAGAGCCTCACAGTGTGTTGAACGAACAGTTCAATATCTCCATACATATACTTCACCATGGGATCACTATAGTATGGAATTTAGGATTCCTATTGTTCCTAGTCCTTTTAATCAGATGTATAGTTCAGTCACTTTAGAAGGACCTCCTTTGGTTGATAATCCAGATCAAATCCGAAAGATTACCTTATGGCTTAAAGAGTTCCCAAGATTAACACTGCAAGAAAAGATCTCTATGACCAGAACTCTTGACCACATGCAAGGATCTCAACCTGCATTTGAAATCTGGATCAACACAAAGAATTTTGTTACGATAAAAATTCTTCATGGCAATTGGTCAGAAGACATAGCTTTTCTGATTAATTTGATTTTATCTAATCATGTGTGTTCTTCAGTTGTGTTCTCTAGAGGATGGCAGCATCAGTATGATATCAGTCAGTATTGTAAAGTCTGGGTTCAATACTGTATCGAAAGAACTGTCACAATGTTCCAGATATTCAGATGGGATATGCTTGATGGCATTGAACTTGCCGTTCAAAATGTTCCTGAAATCAAGCCACGTAGGTCTGATATTTTCCTTGGGATAGAGATTGATCCAATGGCTTACATTAATCGGTGGAAAGTAAAAGACACAGAGTATCTGTTTCCGAAAAAGCATCTTTATGTCACAACAGATACGATAAAATTTGATACAGGACAGTCATCCCGTGCTCCTATCCGCAAAGAATCTACTATTCAAGTGGCCAGCTCAAAAGGTAAAGAAAAAGACGACGTCTTCACTGAAAAAGATACTTTATTTATCGACACGTATGAAGATTCGCAGGCCAATAATGTAGATTGGGAACAAAGATATCTAGACATTCTAGAAAAACAATATTACGACAACAAATCCTCGTCAGATTTCGATGGTGATTATGATCGCAGCCCCACATGAGACGACTTTTACTTTGTCAGATGCCCATGTGCGAGCATCTTTTGTAATTATTGTGTTGCATTATTGTATTCGAGCTTATCTGAGTAGACACCGCCATGACCAATCGATGTCAGGCAAGGACCCTCAAGATGCTCTTTTTGTGTATAAATAGGAATAGGTGTGTTAGTCTTAGGCATCGTGAGTTTTGAGTGTCATTGTGAGTTGTGCCAGGGTGAGTTTCTAAGTGTTGTAATCAAGTCTACTCTTGACTTGTTCTTTATGGTGTGTAACATTTTTATTTGATATAATATTGAAGCCTGCTGGGCCGCCAGTCTGAGGACTGTTCGTTCCAAGAACATCCGTAGTTGAGATTGTAAGGCGTGTTGTGGAAGCGCCAAGGTGTCGCGCTGTGTACGCATTTCTCTGGTTGATGTGAGGAAACTTCTGCTTCAGCGTCCACTTCAGTTTTATCAAGTAAGTTACGATAGTCCATCCATCTGTCAGTTAAGGGTATTCTTATATGCTTAAACAGCATCTTAAACAACATCTTAAACAACATCACTTCACCTAGTCATCTATTTATTTCTGGAACCTTTTCCCTTGATAGGTTCATAAACTGCTCATGCATTTTGTCTGATATGTAGGTGGCATAGTCATAGCAAATTAGAGCTTTGCCAGGGGAAAACATGAGCATCATTACCAGTACAATCTCATCAATATACTCAATTGAGTTATAGCCCAGAATGGGACTGATCATATCTACAAGGTCCCTGCCCAATGGGTTGAGGTAGCCATGAAAAATAGGAGGGTATTGCACAGTGTCAGAGTTAATAAACAGTTGGTTCAGCTTTGTGATCTGAGCATCTATCAACATCTTGGCTCCTTGGTTTATCAGATCAAACAAAGATAGGGGAACCGGTTTCTTCTCAGTCTTGAATTGCAGCATCTCTCTGATGGCTTCAGGGGTAATGTAGAATACAACTGAGCCTGAAGGGTCAAGCACAGCTCTTTGAGTAGGATCATAACACTCAGCACATAGGTGAATTAGGTCAGGGAATTGGTTGACCTGAGGAAGCTTGAAGATTGGGAGGAAACAATCCCAAATGCCCGATATATCTGTTCCGGCTACATGTTTGGCCTTCAATTCATTTAGCAGGTGGAGGTGGAATTTGCTTTGGTGCAGGAATTCTTCTGATATTTGGTAATCCAAATCTGCTAAAGCTTGCCACTCCAATTC
>APFE031318396.1:5168-16384 GCA_000404065.3 Pinus taeda
TTTATTATTTTATTATTATTTTTATTCATTTTTTAATTTCTTAATTCATTTTAAACTGGATCATCGAACTAAGACCTTGGAAACACCACCTAGAACCTAGGACTTAGGACTCATGAGGGGATTTAAACATTTTTCGACCCTCAGGACACAATACATCATGACTTTAACAGTTTACATCTCAAGGGAGAAAAACCCCTTTAATATAGACCCTCACAAAACACCCAGCTCTGCGACACGACTATAATCCAGCAGGCTAACACACTAGGATTTTCTAAAACTCCACTGACAAAATCTATCCCGGCTTTGGGGTCAGGTTTGAAGGAAAACTCTGCCGATCCATGGATCGGTGAGACGAAAAACCTTCCGGGACATAGATTATCATAGGAAAGTTAGATCCACCTAGGCAATTTATAACACGACTCACATCTGCTAGGATTATTTACAATTAATACATGCAGACTGGGTTTACAGAAACGATCGATCAAGCTTCTGATGACTGCAGGATGGCACGAACACGCTGATCAGGTGCTGCCCCTTTTTGCGAAGAAAAAAGGGGATGTACTGCATGGGTAGTTGACCGGTAGAGGTCAACAGGTTCTATCTCTTAGTTTGCATTATCTGGAAATTGTTAACAGTGGACAGTCATAAAATTTCCCTGTTATTTTCGGACTTAGTCCTGAACTATGAACTTTGAGAAGTAATTATATTTTAATTTGATTAGATAAGCTACAACCTGCAATTTAATATGGATAAAAAACTATATTTCGGTATGTATATAATATATATATAATAATATATATAATATATATATATATATATATATATATATATATATATATATTAATATATATAAAACGTGTCCCCGTGTCCAGTTTTCAGGTCGCTGCGTTTCGTATTGAATACTCGTATTTACGTGTCCTCTGTGTCTCGTGTCCTCGTGTCATGTGACTTAGCCTGTCCCCCTTTTGCGAGAAAATGTAATAACTTTTCCTCTAGATGAAGAAGGCCTTTGGGCTGGCATTGGACTCTGATGTCCTATAAAAGTAGGAGGTAGACCACGTCCTCTACTGGTGACCATGGTAGGTGTTGTTACCTCCGTCTCCTGTTACTCCTCCTCCTCTACCACCTCTCACCTATAGCTACTACCCGTCCACTACGTCCTCTAACCAATGAGGTGTCGATTCCTTGACAAGCCCCTCGACCTTAACCCTCCATGTAGCAATAATGTCAATCCCAACCAATGAGATGGCCTCCACGTTGGGTGTCTTTTGAAGGCCTTTGGGTTGGGATTGGACTCTGATGTCCTATAGAAGTAGGAGGAGGTAGACCCAATGTTTTAAAACTCCGACTCCGACTCGGAAATGACCGAGGGTCGACTCCGACTCTGACTCTGACTCGGTATCGACTCGGCTAATTTGATTTCAATGACTAGGTTGTTGTAAAAAATATATTAAATATTTATTTTTTTATAAAAAACATAATTTTAAAGATTTTCATTCATATTTCCAAACACAAAGCTTTAGAATATAGAGAGAAGGCAACATATGATCAAAGTAGGCTCATGAATATATCCATTATATCAAAATGGCACCCAGTGCATTGTCCAATACAAAGTCCATACTTAGCCACCAATGCCAAGATTATTTTCTGTCTCAGCCTAAGGACAATCACTAGACTACAACAACAATAATATCAGTTCTCTGCCCCTAATGAAGTCTCAAAACCCTTGATTTAATTTTGGTCAAGTTCCAGAACAATTAGAGGTAAATATGTATTTATTAGTCCATTGCCAGAATGTTTGCCTTTTTAAAAACATTGTATGGCCCAATGCATTGTTTCAGTTTTCTAATTCATGCCACTAGGATAACCATACTTCGGCCTTGTAATTTTCAAAACTTTCTGACAGTGATAGATTACTTTAGGGCTATAAATATGCAACAAACAACAACAACCCAACCATTGATATGTAGGAGGCGGAACAACTTTTGACAAATGTGCTTCAGGATTTTTTGTCAAAGAGCCAAGCCGACACGAGTTGCTATCGAGCCGATCGAGTCATTACCGAGTCGGCCGAGTTGTTACTGAGTCGACCAAGACAATGACTGGCTTAGTATCAACCCGACCAGCCATTCCGTTTCGGCGACCGAGCTGACCCAGCCAGGAATTGGCTCGGTTTGACTCGGCCAAGTCGAAGTCGATTCGTTTTTGTTTTTAAACAATGGCTAGACCACATCCTCTTTTGGTGACCATGGTAGGTGTTATGATCTCCGTCTCTTGTTACTCCTCTACCACCTCTCCCTTGCAGCTACTACCCCGTCCGTTGCCTCCTCTAACCAATGAGGGGCCGATTCCTTGACAAGCCTCTCGGCCTTAACCCTCCATGTAGCAATGATGTCAATCCCATCCAACGAGATGGCCTCCATGTTGGGTGTCTTTTGAAGTTGTCTCACCCACAATCGGAGATTGTAGTAGACATAGAACATGTGGTTTAGGCGTTGGGACTGCAACTTGTATGAGGGTCATAAATTGTAAATTAATAATTATAAAAATAATAAATTATAATTTTTAATGAATTCAAAAAATAAATTTGAATTTTTTTAACATGTTGTGCTTCTTGGTGTGTATTTTTTCAAATACACTCCAATCATGCTCGCATGCATGGGAGCTATGTAATTTGTTGAGCACTCGAATGACAAACTTTTGGAGATTAGGTACTCTACCACACATCTACAACAAATAAAAGAAACATAAGGAAAAAATTGAAATTTAAAAGTTGAAACAAAGTATGAAGAGATAATGAAATCTGAAACAAACTAAAGTTTACCTAGCATTTTGGTTGTCCTATCCTGGATAGCCATGTCAAAGCTAAATGCACCACCTACCATCTTGTATATACCCATTTCTTTAGAAATATCTACATGTTTCGCTAGAGATGCCACCATCTTATGAACACAAGTAAAGAATTCATCCATGACCTCAACATCAAATATGGAACAAGAGGAGTAAGAAAATCCGGGGTTCAGTTAGATCCATGCAACATGAATGGAACGATGGAGTGTATTGTTCCATCGCTCATCAACCACTCTCCATTTCAGTGGTTTTTTCTCAAACCACCCTTGTCCTCATAATAACCAAGAATAGATTCTTTGGCCCTATCCAAGGCCTCATACAAGTAGATCATTGAGGGCTTGTTTCCATCAACTAATCAAAGAATCTTTACCAAAGGTTCAATAATGGTACACACGTCCTACATTCCTTCCCAAAAGCTTTCCTGGTATGAAACTAACCTACATATGGCCTCTCCCTCTGGTTTGTGGCTAAATGATAAAGCACGCCACTGCTCTGAAAGAAACATTCTCTTCACAATCCACATAGAATTCAAGAGAGATTGAAGAGATATGAAGCTAGTGGCAAACCATGTAATAGCAAGGTGCACCAACTCCTTGTTATTGGTTAATGTTCTCATCAAATGAAGCACATATGCGTGATTATATATAAATTTTGTAATGCTTTTTTATGATTCAACAATATCCCTGACAAAAGGAATTTCTCATATGTCCTCCAACATCAAGTCAATATAGTGTGCAACACAAGGTGTCCAAAACAAGTTAATATGCTTCTCCATAAGCATCCTGCTAGCAACAACATAATATGTAGCATTGTCTGTGTTAAGTCTAGGTATGTTCTATGCTAGAGAAATTTATTTAACTTCTTTTCCATATTAGCAGTCACATTAGCATAAAGTAAACTGCAGATAGAACATAAATATAAATCGCAGAAGACAAGCCAAGACAAGAGGACACAAAATGAGGCGCTAGCCAGGGACAAACGCCACAATGTGGGGAAACCCTTGATCAATTCTTCTTTTATGTTCTTCAAAGTTCAGCAGAGAAAGTGAGAGAGATTGTACATTTGCATCAGAAGTCAACACTTTGACTTATCTAGATCTGAGCATAGATCATCTTCTATAACGATGATACATGAGATTAGTTGATGACATTTTGCTTCAACTGATTCTCCTAGGTGATGGCTTCTATCCATTTCATTCATTTGCTACATCATACCGTGTAGCACCATCATGCTGCTCATGATCACTGTGCTGCCCATACATCATGTTGCCCATGATCTCATCTATCATGCTGCTTCATGCTACCCATGCATCATTATGCCTCATGCTGCCCACGCATCATGCTGCACTGAGTTCTTCCGAGACTATGAGATCACATTTATGTATGATCAGTTTCAATCATGATCTAGACTATGATCATTATCACTGTTCCTTGAGGTATGATGAGACTGCCTCATGTTGTGATGATATAGTCTCCTTCTTTGTGTATGTGGAGAATCTCTATTATGATGGAAACTTCTTCCATGGCTCTGCAATACATCTTGTTGAGGCTGCTACAGGTATGTCATAGTGAAGGCAGTAGTAGATCACACACAAGCTTATCTTTTCTATCCATCCGAGGGCATCATCTTTTATTACAGGTATGCCGAGAGGAGGCTGACCTAGATTTTGCTGCTCCTTATATTCGAGTACACAACAGAACCCTAGATTTATCCCATATAGAAATGCGGATCCATTTCCTTTGACTGCGGCTTCATTGTCGTTACTGCGGCTTCATTTCTATGACTGTGGCTTCATTGTCGTTACTGCGGCTTCATTTCTATGACTGCGGCTTCATTGTTACCCTTACTGCGGCTTCATTAACATGACTACGACTTTGACATCCTTGACTGCGGCTCCACTGCAGCTTCATTCCCTTGACGGTGTGATTTATTATAGTGGACAAAGTTCTGACATTTATCCTGTAACTGCTCTTCAAAACATCAGAAGTATTCGAGTTCGTATGAATGTCTTCGTGACTGCACATAGGGTCTTACTGCGGCTTCATTAACTGTGTATAAAGGTTTCCATGGATAGCGTAATGTTGTGCGTATATATTGCCTTCATTACAGCATATGGACTGCGTGGATAAGATCCTTCATTACAGCGTATAATCTGCGTGGATAAGGTCTTTCATTGCAGCGCATAGATTGCCTGCTCAGCGTATAGGGATTGGGTGGATGTCTTCAATGCCTGCGGGATTATGACTGCGGCTCTTTCTACTAAAACTACTTTTGACTGTGTTTAGAACATCTACAGCTAGGGCATCCAACATATTCTTTTTGTGTCTTCTCCTTCTCCAAAAACCCGAGATGTGGAGAGGAGGAGTTACACATGAGGGATGTGTGTAAATGACTTCAACTCCACACTTATTTATACTAAAAACGTAGATGATGAATAGACACGTCTATTGGGCTTCTGAGCCTACGTAAGATGTTGGCCGACTTGACAATTTGTCCATAACATAAATAAATTAATAACTTCATAAATCAGATGATCTTTAGATCAATCCTACACCTCTTGACGAGAGGGATCCAATAAAAATATCAGCTGCCATACATAAGTTGACTCACATGGAGTTTGGACCTAGTTTCCAATTTAACAGTCTGTTATGACCTGGACAACATGTTGTGGATCTACCTCCTGAATGAACATGTCTAACAAATCACATAATAATTGCACATCTTTGATATGTGGAGATGCATCCACAAATTTCATAAACATTGTCCCCTTGGGACAATTGACCAATAAGTTAATAAGGGTCCTCCCTTTTGATCAGTTCAACCATCTGATATCACAGTGCATCCCATGTGTGCCCATGATGCCCAAAATTCTTCCATTCATGTAGTGGAATCGACCTTTTCATTTTGAGGAATATGCCCTCTCAAGTCATCATAGGTAAGGGATTTGTACCTTGGGCTGACAATAGGAATAACATCAACCATAGGTTGGTAAAATGGATTGTTCTTGGCAATGTTGAAAGGAATGCCACTCCATAGAAAACACCTACCCACCAACTTGTTAGCTTCTTCCTTCTTTTTTTTAAGAGTTGACCTGATAGATGATTGTGCATCAAGTGTGGTTCTAGGAACAAAAATTGATGAGGCAGTTGTGGGGCTGATTGTAGAAGCTAACACTGAAGAAGAACCACTGTCACCATCACCTACCAACACTGTATGAAAATTCGAGAATCCACGAATCACTACTATAGAAAACTGATATTAATTCGTGTAAAGTTTTGTAGATGTTCTATGCTAAGAGCAATTTCACTTTTCTCACAGCAATCATACAAGTAGTTAAGCAAAATGCAGATAGAACATATAAGCAGATCTTACAGAAGACAAATCAGAAACAAGAAAAATGTGTGTTCGTTTCGGCGGTCAACAGGATGCTTCAACCAGCAAAGTCTCCTTTGGTCAGCCAGCCCAGCATGTGTCACAACAACCCTCCAACCAGTAGATGAGTCAACCCAAGTCAATTCTACAAAAGTCAACGCTGTCCTGAAAAAGTCAACGCAGGGGCAGCAAGCTAAAAGTCAACGCAGCAGCAAAACGGTCAACCCTTTGACCTCGATTTTTGTGCCAGGTAGTACGGCCTTCAAAAATCGAACTTCCCACAAATTTTCAGCTTGATTGGACCAAGCGTTGACCAAAGTCAACGCTGGTCAAACTTGCGAAACCCTAGCAGCAGAAAATCGTACTACAGCTCAGCCGTACGGTCTGTCCTCTTCGTCCTTCCCACGTGTGGCTGAAATTCGTCCTCCAGGTAGCTCGTACTCTTAAGGATGAGAGAGGAAGATGTGAGTTGTGTTGTGATGAAATTCTCTCCAACTTTTCCTGTATTTATATCCATCAATGAGGGTGTGTGACACATCTGTTGGGCATGTGAGCCTACATTACAAAACTGGTTGACCTTGCACATATAATTTATTAAGAATAATAAATTCAAAATATAAGTTCTGCTCATCGGATTAAGACTATTTTTATATGGATTTTACACCTCTCAGAAAGAGGAATCCAACAAAAATATTAGCCTCTTAATCTGAGCATCAGAACATGGAGTTTGGACCTAGTTGTCCAAATTTAACAATTCGACTTGTTAATCCATGCAAGTTATGTACTGTGTTCTACTGTAAATATCGAAGTAAATATAACTGCAGCCTTCACAACTTTAAATAATATGCAAAAACAATAATCTGAGCAAGAAAGAAATAACACACACAAATGACACTGTTGTTTTTGGACCAATGTCCCTGGAAAACCGGTGCAACAACTATGGGTTTTTATTATTAAGCAGTAATTTCTAAATGCAATCTTTGGATGCCTTACTGGCTATCTGATACAGAGAATCTGATTGGTAGAGAAATTAGTGAGAAATACCTGGCACTATCACTGGTGAACTGACACTGATCCATGCCCTGGGTGGCTGGCCCCATGTTGGCTCTGCGTCAACCTCTCTGGGGTGTGCGTCACCTCTTCCATAAATCTTCTACTGTTTGGAACTTCGTTCCTTTGGCCCTTCGGTCTCACACCTCGGTTTTTGGCTCTGGAACTCGACTTCCCAGCTGAATCTCAGAGTCCCTTTGAAGCTCTGTGTTGCCTTTGCATGGCACTGCACTGCCTCTTCTGTATCTCTCTTTGCCTTCTCTGCAATGTATCCCCAGAATAGGAAACTCTCCAACCGGAAAACTATCCTTGCCCCTGACTGCAAGAAATCTCCTCTACGACTTCTCCGGCATGCTGCGCTGCTCTCTTGAGAAATCGAGCTCTTGATCTCACTCAATGTGTTATCCAAATGCCCATCAAGTCTCTTCTTATATCTTCTCGTTGAGTAACCAACGGCCCATATTAGATTCTAATCAATGGCTCAGATCATTTTGGCTTGATCCTCGTCTTCTTCTAGAAGTTTCACCCCCATTTTAATTAATACCCTTTAATTATTTTAATTTCGTAAGTTTAAACTTAGGCATCCATGAAAAATAATTAATTATTTTACTAAAAATGTCTCTCGGTGGAATTTCGCAAAACAATTTTTGGGTATTCTGGAATACATGTGTCCTGTCTTCCGATGCTACTAGAAATCAGCACCCCCTCTTAGCGAAGAATGTGCTCTAGTAATGCAACCTACTGAAGTATCACCTTGACTTTGTAACATCTCCCTCTGCGCTGCCGATGTCTGACAGCACTGCCCACCAACTACTATGCAAATGCTGCTTCCATGCTACTATTGACTCTGCATGCTGCTGCCAACTACATCTCGACTGCAAATCTGCTCCAATTGTTGCTGCTGCGTTGTGCAACAACTACAACAACAAAATATCCAAAATACTGAACCAACTATGTTCAATATGAAGCATCTGTTGTCCAAGTTCTGGCTGCTGCTAACCTCTGTGCTGTCACTGAAGTCTCTACATTGCTGCTGACTCTACTCTATGCCAACTACATTGTTGCCAATGTTAGCTCTACGCTACTCAGTATCTGACTGCAACTAGCCGCTGCATCTGCCACTCTGGCACCTGACTGCACCCCACCTGACACTAGTCCATCCTGCTACTGCTGACTATGGGATCCCGTAGCAAGGTCTTGATCCAAGAGGTGGACTCCTCAAGGATCCTGCCCATCTATGGTTCTTTCGAACTACAGTACTAGATCACCCCACCTCTCCCCTGGAGGTATCTAGGAAATCATGGCAAACTCCTCCTCAATCTTTGTGGTTGCAGCCTGCAGATCATGTTTCTCGTTCTTGTCCTTCTTCTTGAGAGGACACTGTGTAGCGTAGTGACCAAATTCACCACACTGTAAACATTTGATCTTTGAGATGTCCTTCTTCCGCCTCCACTTCTCCTGCTGCCCCTTTGATGCAAGGGATGCATCTCTTCCTCCTCCTTGGGGTTGTCCCACTGTTGCTGTTGCCATCAAGTTTGCACTTGACTAAGTCTCGCCTCATGTCTTCCTGCTGAAAAGCGGCCCACATTCCCTCCTAATCTGACAATCTCTCTCTGCCTAGTATACTCTGGACAAATACTTGCCATTCTTTTGAGACTGAATTTAGGGCCAACCTCACCATCTCTGTAGGCTGAGGTGTTGACCCTACAGCTACCAACTGATCTTGGACTTCCTGAAGCTTTGGTAGGAACGGATCAATGCATTCCCTTTTCTCCATCCTTGCTGATCTCAACTTCTCCTCCAAGTACATCTTCCACTGCTCGGAAGATCCTTGATACAACGTAGCCAAGATATCCCACATCTCTTTGGCCGTCCCTTTACCAACAATGTGACATACAACGTGATCCCTCACTCCATCGAGTATCAACTACTTGGCCTTCGCCATCTTAGCCTTGTACTTTTTGAGTGGATCTGCATCACCGGGTACAACTACCACACTATCGACATACATCTTGGGATCATGCTCATCCAGAAGGCAGGAGATCCTAGCCTTCCAGATCACATAGTTGGATGCTACGTCCAACCAATCTTGATCTCTCAGCTCGTTAGCTTCCATCTCTACCAACAAAATGTCGAACTACCTCCTCTCTCCTTTGCGCTGTTGTTGGGCTGGCCTATGCACTCCCTGCTAGAGTTAATAGATTTGTTCCTCTCTACTGCTGCTCAGCAAATGAGAAATCAAATTCCCTGGCTAGGAATTCTCTGAGGAAGAAATTCCCTCAAATGGTGCTCCCTTCCCTCTTCTGACGTTTTTTTCCTGCCCCAACAACTACTGCAGAAAACTGTGTCTCACCAGAAAACTTCTCTATGCTGAAGCTTCTGGTGTGCTACTCCCTCTTCTGCTGACAATCTCGATCTGGAAATCTTACCTCTCTGTCGACTCACTCAGAGAGAGATCTTGCTTGAGAATCTTGCCCTCTTGGCTTGGACTGCGCTATCCCTCTTGGGATTCGATCTGTTGCCTATGCAGCATTTCAATCTCTCCTTCTCTTCAATGCTGGGCTCTTTCGATCTGCGCTCTTGTTGCACTTGCGCTCTGATACCATGTGGAAATTCGAGAATCCCCGAATCACTACTGCAACAAACAGAGATTACTTCTCCTACTTGTTAATCCATGCAAGTTATTTACTGTGTTCTACTGTAAATATTGAAGTAAATACAACTGCAACCTTTACAACTTAAAATAATATGTAGAAAGAAGAGTCTAAGCAAGAAAGAAATAACACACAAATGTCACCGTTGTTTTTGGACCAATGTCCTCGGAAAAATCCAATGTGGGAAAATCGGCGCAACAACTGAGGGTTTGTATTATTAAGCAGTAATTTCTGAATACAATCTTTGGATGCCTTACTAGCTATCCGATATAGAGAATTTGACTGACAGAGAAATTAGTGAGAAATACCTCACACTATCACTGACAAATCGACACTGATCCAGGCCCTAGATGGCTAGCCCCACACTGGCTCTGTGCAGCCTCTGCGTCAACCTCTCTGGGGTCTGTGTCACCTCTACCATGGATCTTTTGCTGTTTGGAACTTCGTTCCTCTAACCCTCCATCTCACACCCCAGTTTCTGGCTTTGGAACTCGGCTTCCCATCTGAATCTCAGACTCCCTTTAAAGCTCCGCACTGCTTCTGCGTGGCACTGTGCTACCTCTTATGGATCTCTCTCTGCCTTCTCTACAATGTATCCTCGGATCAGAAAACTCTCCAACCGGAAAACTATCCCTGCCCCTCACTGCAAGAAATCTCCTCGATGACTTCTCCAACAATTGCTGCATTGCTCTCTTGAGAAATTGATCTCTTGATCTCACTCGATGTGTTTTTTAAATGCCCATCAAGCCTCTTCTTATATCTTCTCGTTGAGTAACCAATGACGGCCCAGATTAGATTCTAATCAATGGCTCATATCATTTTGGCTTGATCCTCGTCTTCTTCTAGTTAATACCCTTTAATTATTTTAATTTCGTAAGTCTAAGTTTATATTTAGGCATCCATTAAAGAATTAATTATTTTAATAAAACTGCCTCTGGGTGGAATTTCCCAAAACGATTTCCAGGTATTCTAGAACACGTGTCCTAGCCTTCCTGCAAATTTTGAGGCTTAGCTCACATCCGATGCTACCAGAAATCAACGCACTACACCCCTTGCCATTTGAGTCTTCACGGCTTCCTTGTTCAGTTTGGCTGGCTCCATATCTTCTAATGATTTTAGGGTTACTGTTACTGCATATTTCGAAATCCCTTACGGTTACTGCATATTGTTCTGTTTATCATCTTATTTTAGTTTACGGTCTTTACATATGGTATCAGAGCGCTGTCGTTCAAACCCTTCGGGACCTCATAGGCCCTTATAGTTTTCAAACCTCTGTAATTTCACCGCTTT
>APFE031318400.1:6060-56609 GCA_000404065.3 Pinus taeda
TTGTAATCCTCTCTTCTAATCTTTATATCAATAAAGCTATTCAAGTTTTCCTCCACATTCTTGTATGTTTGATAATATATGCATTTGTGTGGTCAATACATATCTGGTCCTATATTGTTTATGGTTGTAGATCTCTGCACTTTGAAGGTATTACGCTACTTTGAATTTACAGGTACCCTTTGAAGCAGAGTAATCAAGGAAGGATCAGCAAAAGATCTGTCATAGGGGAGAAGGAACAAGCAAGGAACCAAGCGAAAGATTGAGGTTGGTATTCTTTGCTCCTCTCCTATCTAGTTCTTGTAAAGGAAAACGAAAGTATCTTTAATCTGTTTGTTTCTAAGATAGCTACCCATCTTAGTGGGACTAGCAGCTCTGTATAGACACTAGATTTCCCAATAACAATGGATAAAAATCCAGCCATGTTTAAATCATAAATAATACAGGCAATATTGGAAAGTAATACAAGTAACGTAACAAAATTAAATGTTTAAATGGTTTTTAAATTCAATCTTCCTTTTCATATGATTAATATGAAAATAATAAAAAGGTAATAGAAATTGGTAAAGGGGTAAAAGCATGATTATTTAAAATTTGATAATAACTTGTTGATAGAGTTTCAAAATACATGTATAATGGATTTTGTAATCCGTTAGATGTTTCAGGTGGACACAACACCCATCATATGGGACTTTACTTGCTATAAATATAAATAATATAAATTAAATTTCAAATAAATAGTTTAATGATAAACATATATATAATGATCTCTTTTTTAGCCCAATATGGTAAACATGTTTGTATATGTTTATAATTTAGTGTCTTGTTAAACATTTTGACTTCGTCAAATTACATAAAAATAAAAAAATCAAATAAACAAATTATCAAAATAAAACAAAATAACAAATTGATAATTATAATTATCAGTAAAACATTTTGACTCATTCAAAGTACACACAAAATAAAAATAAATAAAAATTAAAAACATAAAATTAATAATTAAACCAACTTTAAAAAAACATAAAATTAATAACTAAACAAGTCTAGGTCCATCTTAAATCCTCATCTACCAAGCACCTTGAAGGATCAAATATCTCAAACCTCTTTTAGAGTGAATATAAATGTAACATCCCTGGGTAACCTCACATGAAAATGCATGGAATTAGAAAATTTTTACGACAATTACCATTGTAACTTTCTGAGTTACTATCTGTATTCCTTCAATGACCACTAGATAAACCATCATCATTACATAGAGTAATCTTTAGTAAAGGAATAGCAAGTTACACAACCATTAATTTCCATTATTGTAGCATATTGACTTAAATTTCCTGATGTAACCTTGCATCAATTCCATGATTCTTTTATCTCAATTAGTTAATCACATACTTGATAATATAAATGTCACATCATGCAAGGAATCAACATTATACAAATGGCACAATAGAAAATCAAATCATTAGACACTACTATACCATGGAAACTCTATAGGGTGAAAACCAACAAACATTTAATTTTATTATTAAACACTTGTGAGGTTGTTCACCCCTCACTCAAAGGCTTGTAAGGGAGTCCATCACTTAACCATTGTCATAAAATATTACATAGAAATATCATAATAAATACAACATGTCTAGCTATAAGCTCTTACAATTAACATGACATCATTTACCTACAAACCCTTGAGAATTGTGTCTTTAGGGCCTGGTTCTTCCCATCAGTGGATTATCTTGCAGTTGACATTCCTTCATGTTGCATAGACCACTAACTTATTGCCTTATATAATGGTAAAAATAATCCATATTTTCATATGTCGCAACATTTTTTGCAACTGTTACTGCATCAACCTTTGATATCATGATTAGATCAAGTGTTAATCAAACATAGCTTATCTTTTATGCAAGAAAACAACAAGACATCTTATCTTTTATGCACAAATTTGTATGTAATCTTTTCCAAATAACCAACTAACTTAACTCACACAAAATGCATATTTTTATTCAATAAAGTTATCAAAGAATGCTTATCTTGACATAAGGTTGTGCACACCAGAATAAGAATGATAATGATATACAACCTCTTACTTATCCAATCGGATTTCCAATGCTGACTTCCAGCTATTCCACTGCTGCTTGTGCTTTTAGATATTCAAACCCAATTCTGCAAGTGTGGCTGGTTCCGGATGTATCTTACTTGTCTAAAACAACTATAATTATGTTTCCAACTATATATTATTCACTGGTTCTGGCTATATATTACTCTCTCTTTGGAATCAAATTCATTTGACTTCAACACATTTAAATTTTAGCAGAGCATGTAGAGGTCACCTTTACACTCCAATAATCAATGCAAGAATATTCTTTGAATAAAGATTGTATATTTGATTGCTCACATAGGGATATGGACAAAAATAACATTGCAAACCATCGGCATCAAAGGACAATGCATGGGAAAATGAATTAGAAAGAAGAGTGGCCCTTCCTCTTATCCAAAAATAGAGAAAGCATAGAGAATAGGAAGAGGTTTTATATGAAATTGTACATTGGATTCCACTCGCAATAGGTTGATAATTTTTTTTTAAACATTCAAGTGCATGACGAAGCCCAATCCACAATCTCAAAGAAAATCAATAATTAAAGGATATGGTTATTCTACAATAGTTCCCACCATACCGAACTTCTAACTAGCTCATAGTATCAACAAATTGGAATTTAAATAATTTACTTGTGTTAATAAATGAGATTGCCATGTAAGCCGGCTAGGGATATTACTGTGTGTTTCTCCTACTCTTCCTTCTCCTAGTCATAGTGATGGATAATTGATATTGGAAAATAAGTTAACAACCATTGTTCATGCCCGTAATTTAAAATTGCAAGAACTATTTCAAAAATAGCACTCACTCACAAAATACACTTCCCAAAACCACTATTCATCAAAATACTCAATCTAAGAGAAATTCCATACCTACTCATTTAATTAATTAACATTGTACTATTTTGTTATTTAATTTCTATTCCATCTTTTTACCCAATAACTTAGAATTCTTCTTTTGTGTTAAGTCTTCTAAAAATAGTAGTTTTATTTGGATAGTCCTTTCTTCATATATTTGTTATCCATCATTTTCAGAGTACACAACTTATTAAAGTTACTACTCATTTTAGTTATAGTTTCTTTACTTTCACCAAACAACAACTTTGAACAATCATAGTACTTTTATGTAATTTTCATAAGCATTTACAACTGCAAAAATAAGCAATTTCAACCTTCCATCACTTAGCCTTATTCGATTTTGCAGAAATAAAGACAAAATCCTTATACCAACTTATCGTTACTTACCACTTACTATTGAAAATCATGGTCACTTTTACGCAAGAACTCTAATAATGGCTTGACAACTGATCAACACTCCATGGAAAGTACCATGTAATGTATGATCAACAAATTCAATCACATTAGTGACAAATTTTCAATCAAATGAAATAATTTTAACTATCAATCAATTATGCAATGTTAAGTGATATTTTAATCACATTACTTCTACAAGTACTTAGAGAGAACCAACCCTCTAATCATCAAAATGATAAATCATTACAACACCTGCACACTGTCTTATCCCTAGCTAATGACATCCACATAGTACTTCTAAAAGTACATAGAGAGCACCTAGCTCTCTAAGCATCGAAATGATCAATAATTGCACTAAGTGCACACTTGTCTTAGCCCCTGCTAAAGACATTCACAGGATTGGTAATACAATAAAGGAACTTACACTTCCAGTAATTCCTTTCCAAGTGATCTGAAAGTGGAATAGGTGATTCCTGCCTCTCTTTCCAAAATCAAATGAAACAAAAGCTATTAGGACCGTGTTGACACTTTGCAAGCATGAAAATGGGTCTTCATAAGCAACATGTTTGTTTAGTGTTTCTTCAGGCATGAATTAGTTCTCATGTGGAAGTTACTCATAATTAACATGACACATATAATTCATGTAAGCATAGAGAAGAGAAACACAATGTTTGATGACAGAGTTCACCCCTCTTGAGCTACATCTCTCGGTTTGTCAACATGACTAGACCACTCATATTTCAGTGTAAAATTGAAGTACATAAAGTATGTTGATGACCATATGGCTATTTCCCTTTAAAGGAAATGTTCTCCTTCAGAGAACTCTCACATAAAAACAACGTGACAAGCTGCAATCACCATTTAAATTACAACAATACAAGGAGTCTTCTGCAAAGGCCATAGACCTGATCTGAAAAAGAGCATACATGTAAAAAGAAGTAAATAATCCAAGCATCCCTCATCTTGACATAGAGAGAAAAATTTCCAAGCACTGAACCTTGCAAGTATCAGCTGCTACAAATGAATTCTAAAGGTGAAGAAACCCTTACAAGGTCTTCTTCATGCTCAACACCCTCAGAAAATCCTACCAATACTTGCTTGATCCATACATCCCTTAGCCTCCAACCTGTGAAAAGGCCATCTAGATGTGCCCAACAAATAAAGAAGAGGTCACCAATGGATTTAGAGCATCCAAAAACCTTTAGGTAGCCTCTTGTTGAGCTCAAATTGCTGAAAAACTCAAAAAGTTATGAGCTCCAAGCTCATCCTTGAACTTGACTGTTAACCATCCTACAAGTTGACCCTTCTAGCTAACGACCCTACAATTCCACCTTGAAAATATCTAACTGAGCAACAAATTCAACCCGTGAAGGTGTAATTTTTTGGACCATTAATTTGCTTGCTAATGCCTTAGGGCCTAAAAATATGGACATATGGGCCACATCGTGGTGCATGTGCCTTGGGGTTAGGCCCTTAGACGTTGGCTCCCTTTGCCCTCCACGCACTTGGTCACATAAAGGGTCATATGACCGAGGGCTAGCCCCCAACTTTCCACCTCCAATCATTGGTGCTGGCTTCGATGTGTGTTGTGGCTTGGGCCATGGCTACGAGCTAGGCTAATGCCTAGCCCCTTGGCCCCCTTCTTGCAGTCATGCGGCACTGTGGTGGCTAGGCGCTAGGGCTTAGCCCGACCCCCTCCCTCATATGCACATTATGAAACATTTAAATAAGATATTTCGGCCATAATTTAACAAGTAATACCTATTTCTTATTAGGGCAGGCATGTTTTTGATTGGTGGGAGGTCATGAGTTCAACTCCCGTGGGATGGTTGTTTGACCCATATAAAATTTTGACCTAGGTGGGGAGGCCACATGGTTGCCTCCCATTGGCCTAGTGGCTCCCTGCTATTGGTCCACTGAATACACACCATCCACCAATGGAAAACTTGTGAATTTTTAACTAATGGTAAGAGGAAGTGTGGCATCCTGTCACTAGTTCTCAAAAAACCAAAAAACACAGTCAACACCCAAATTTTGCAATTTTTTACCTGTTTGGGGAAACGGTTAGCGGGCTATAACTTGAGCTCTGAGTGTCAAATTGAGGTGAAATCAACATCGTTGGATTCAGAATGGCGGGCACTTCGATTTGGTGCTAGTTTCAACAAGTTCTAGGCACTTTCATTTTTAGCATAAATTTGATCACCTGACCACACCTCCCCACTATGAACTTTTAGAATCCAAAAGTTTACTTCCCTAGTTCATATAAAGAGGCTGCAACTCAAAAATACCTAAAATCTCAATTCGAATTGCAAAATTTTCAATTGAAAATATTGGCCTTTTCTACAAGCATAATCATCTTATACAATCTTGAAAACAAATATTTGATTCACACAAGTTTCATCTTGAATACTTGTATCAGTGAGCATGTGACAATTTGTAGACAAAATTGAATGACAAAATTTGCACATTCAAAAAAAAGTACTTGAACATGTGGACTTATAAAAAGCCAAGACATACATCAACATAGTGGCAATGATGTTCACTTTACAAAAGTACCTAAATAGGTAATGACAACAAGTATTTACAAATAATTTACAAAACATCTTTACAAGAAGTTTACCCAAATCTTGCCTCTCTAGGCTTTTGGGTTCTCTTCTTGCACCATATTGTTTTGAAGGTCGCTTAGGATTATGGAGAGTCCTCTTTTCCACTTTTTGCATTATGAAAATGAATGGAAGGAGTAGTACTTGAGATATTGATTACCTCTTTAAACTTGCCATGCATCCTTTCTGCTTTTGATGATAACAATGATGACTGACTTGTAGATGAATCTAACCATCCACTCTTGTCCACTTCCATAGGGTGTGCTTCTTGGAGATGCTTTCAAAACTAACTTGCATCATCTTCTACATATGGTCCAAAACCACCATTTGAAATATGAGCACATACTGGCTTCATATTATTGGTCCCTTTTGCTAGTGCAGGAGTAGCACTTTCTGCAACTTGCTCATCAAGTACTTCTTTCAACACAAAGTGCATGTGCCTCTTATCCTCTTTAGCTATCTCCAACATCCTTCTCAACTCTATATTCTCCATATGAAGAGCCAAATTTCACTCTTCAAGCTCTTGGATACTCTTTTTGCTTCCCATCTTGCAACTTCCTAAACTTATGCTTTGATACCAAACTAATATGAAAGTGGAATAGGTGATTTCTACCTCTCTTTCCAAAATCAAATGAAATAAAAACTATTAGGACCGTGTTGACACTTTGCAAGCATGAAAATGGGTCTTCATAAGCAACATGTTTGTTTAGTGTTCCTTTAGGCATGAATTAGTTCTCATGTGAAGGTTAATCATAATGAACATAACACATACAATTCGTGTAAGCATAGAGAAGAGCAACACAAGGTTTGATGACGAAGTTCAACCCTACTAGGCTACGTCCTCGAGTCTGTCAACATGACTAGACCACTCATATTTTAGTGTAAACTTGAAGTACATAAAGTATGTTGATGACCATGTGGATATTTCCATTTTAAGGAAATGTTCTCCTTCAGAGAACTCTCACATAAAAACAACATGACAACTTGCAATAACCAGTAAACTACAACAATACAAGGAGTCTTTTGCAAAGGCCCTAGACCTCATCTAAAAAATAACATACATGCAAAATTAAGGACATAATCCAAGCTTCCCTCATCTTGACATAGAGAGAAAAATGTCCAAGAGTTGAACCTTACAAGTACCAACTGTTGCAAATGAATTTTGAAGGTGAAGAAACCACTACAAGGTCTTCTTCATGCTCATCACCCTCAGAAAATGCTACCAATCCTTGTTTGATCAATACATCCCTTAGCCTCCAACCTGCAAACAGGCCATCTAGATGTGCTCAAAACATAAAATAAAGGTCACCAATGGATTCATAGCATCCAAAAACCCCTAGGTAGCCTCTTTCTAATCTCAAATTGGTGAAAACCTCAAAAAGTTATGAGTGGCAAGCTCATCCATGAACTTGAATGTTAACCATCATACAATTTCACCCTTCTAGCTAATGATCCTACAACTCCTCCTTGAAAATCGCTAACTCAGTGACAAATTTGTCCTCTGCAAGGGAAATTTGTTGCCCTCTGCAGGGGAAATTTGTTGGACCATTAATTTTCCCTCTAACGCCTTAGGGCCGAAATGTGTGGTTATATGGGCCACATTTTGGTGCATGTTCTTTGGGCCTAGGCCCTTAGGGGATTGCCCCCTTTGCGCTCTGTGCACTTGGTCACATAAAGGGTCATACAACCTTGGGGCTAGCCCCCTAGGGTCTGGTCCCCAACTTTCCACCTCTGGTCGTTGGTGTTGGATCCAACGTGTATTGTGGCTTAGGTCATGGTCATGGGTTGGGCTAAGGCCTAACCCGTTGGTCCCCTGCCTACGGTTACATGGCATTGGGGTGGCTAGGGGCTAGGTCTTAGCTTGATCCCCTCCCCCATATGCGCATTATGCAACATTTATGTAATATATTTCACCCATGGTTTAACAAGTAATACCTATGGTGCATTGGTACATGCCTGTTGTTGTTAGGTGAAATGTCATGAGTTCAACTCCCATGAGGTGGTTGTTTGACCCATATCAAATTTTGACCTATATGGGGAGGCCACGTGGCTACCTCCCATTGGCCCACGTGGCTCCCTGCTATTGGTCCACACAATACACACCATCCACTAATCGAAAACTTGTGAATTTTTAACCAATGGTGATAGGCAAAGTGGTAGCTTGTCACTGGTCCTTAGAAATCCAAAAAACACAGTTAAAACCCAAATTTTTCCTTTTTTGCCTCTTTGGGAAAATGGTGAGCGATCTATTTGGAACGAAAGACACTTCAATTTAGTGTTCGTTGCAACAAGTTCTAGGAACTTTCATTTTCAAGCATAAATTTGATCACCTTATCACACCTCCCCACTAAGAACTTTTGGACTCCAAAAGTTTACTTCCCTAGTTTATATAAAGTGGATGAAACTCAAAAATACCCAAAAACACCATCCGAATTGCAAAATTTTTAATTGACAATATTGGTCTTGTCTACAAGCACAGTCATCTTATACAATCTTGAAAACAAAGATTTTCTTCACACAAGTTTCATCTTGAATACTTGTATTAGTGAACATTTGACAATTTTTAGACAAACTTGAACGAAAAACTTTGTACATTTACTAAAATGTCCTTTAACATGTGGACTTATAAAAATCGAATACATAAATCAATGAAAACATCTACTTGTTGAACATAGTGAAAATGATGTTCACTTTACAAAAGAACCTAAATAGGTAATGACAACAAGTATTTACAAACAAATTAAAAAACATCTTTACAACAAGTCTACCCAAATATTGCCTCTCCTAGGCTTTTGTGTTCTCTTCTTGCACCATGTTGTTTTGAAGGTCGCTTAGGATTGTGGAGAGTCCTCTTTGCCACCTTTTGTGATGCAGAAGCATTCAATTAGGGAGGCGAAAGCTAGACCTGCTGTTTTAAGAATTTTTTTAAATTTATTTTCAGTTTACTTTTATTGCTATTTCTTTTCAAGAAGGTTGTCACAACCAATATCATTACTTTTTATTTTTTGGAGGTAAATAGATTAGGGAATAGTCTTAAATAAATTAATACTTGAATAACAACAAAAGGGAATGTAACTGCAAATTGCAACTGCAGGTAGTTCCTTAATTGAATGAGGCTATCAGTAGCTTAAATACACAATCAAAAGATGAACAAAGGGTTGCTGCCAACAAAGGAGAATAGAAACCAGAGAATGTGAACTCTAACAGTATATTTTAAAATAGTAAAGCGAAGCATTTCAAGTATCAAATAGTTGTTATTATGAATGACTATAATCTGGTAATGTGCATGAAATTAACTACATGATTGAGGGACTGTTGACGAGACTGTGCATCACATCGGAGCAACTAAACACTACAAGAGAATTCATTCAGGTACTTCACGAAAGCAAATCATTGAAATTCTTACGAGTAGAAGATTTATCATTTCTATAAATATATATACATACATTTCATAAATATTTGTTATAGTTCATAAACAACATCCTATAACCCAACACAGGTTCAGAGCATAAGGCATAGTGCCTTCCAAAAAAATATACAATTGCCAAACAGTCCTCGAATATTTTCATTACAGACCAAGAAGGGTTCCTGTGACCCAGGACCAACAAAAATGAGACTTCGTCTCTACAAAAACAACCTACAAGACTGTATAAGATAAACAGGAAGGACCCTACCCGATTCAAGTGGAGACCAGAACGGAGGAGTGAAGAAATAGTAACCGTCAAGGACCAAACCCTTTCCACCACCACAGAGTAGCAAATTACCTGCACAGTCAAGAGACAACGATTAGAGAGGTAGCATAACTAGTTATACGGAGAATAAACCGAGAGAAGGGTAAAGATGAGTACCCTGAAGGTTACCTGAAGTGGAGAGCAGATTCCATTGTCAGACCACCACCAAGACCAATAGCATTCGAGCCATGGCCACAGAGCCACGAAATCATAGCTGCTCATAAGGAGCAGAATTGTTAGCAAAAGAAAAGCAAAGAGGGAGCCTGAAATCAAAGCAGAAAGGTTACCTTGTGTTAGAGTCAAACTGTCGCCAGGAAAGTCGGGCTAAGGACCTGACAAGAATGCGCACCATAAACATAGTTAAACGCAGCAGAGATACACAAGAAGTGCAGAAAACCAACTAAAAATACAGAGAAATCACCGCATACCTAGGACGACCACAAAGCCCAACATTGTTTTGAAGAACCACACAAGAAGCAGCCACCGAACTCATCGATACAACATCTTAACATTACCTAGTAACATAGAACCAGAGCTGAGTCCAGAACCAACAAACAACGGGAGGCAGAGAGCCATTACCATCGGGCAGAAGGAACCAGGTAAGGGCATAAAGGAGCAGAGCGAAACCAGCAACAACAATAACCCAGGCTACAACCAAACCCGTGCCATAGAACCATAACACGGTGACTGAGACAACCTCGAAAAGGTGGCAGAGTTAATGCTCCATTAAAACCTCACCAAAAACCCCAGTTGCATATGAGCGTGGGAAGGGATCACGTGGGCTAGTTGCCACAAATCCACCCACCTTAGCTTTTGGGGTGAGTCATCAAATTTTGGTATCAGAGCAGTTCTTTCCTCAGGGAAGAAAAAATTATGGAGGTAGGAAGATGGGGTAAAGGTAGAGCTATTCGGAGGGTAGCCGACGAAGGACTGCACGAGGAAATTAGGATCCTAAGTGCCAGATTAGCAGTAGTAGAAGTAAGGAGGCATAGGGATCTAGAAGGTGGTGACAATGGTGAAGAAGAAGCTACAGCTACAACAAATGGGTCTGATGAGGAAGGGCCAAAGATAAAATTGTTGAAATTTGTTCTATTAGCAAGCAGCAAACCGAAGCCTGAAATGTCAAACTATGATGGTAGTTTATCCACTGAAGTATTATTGGACTGAATTAGCGAGTTGGATAAATACTTCGAGTGTGAGGAAATCAGTGAGGATAGGAGGGTCATATTTGCAGCTACAAAACTGAAGGGGCATGCAGCACTGTGGTGGAATATTGTGCACGTAGAGCGAAGGAGATCAAATAAGCCACCAATTAAAAAGTGGACCAAAATGATCGCCAAGATGAAAGGTAAGTTTTTACCTAAAGACTATCATATTGCTCTATATAGATAGGTATAGAACCTGAAACAAAGAGAAATGATTGTGAAATAATATACAGAAGAATTTTATAGAGTGAATCTGTGAGCGAGTTATGTCGAAGATACCCCAGAAAAGATAGCAAGGTTCGTGAATGGATTACAGATGGAGATACTGGATGAGATCAGTATTCTCTCTCCCAAATCTATAGAAGAAGCATATCAAAGTGCTTTAAAAGTAGAGGAGAAGATCACCAGGAAGCAAAATGCCAGGAGAGGACATGGATCCGGCCGAGGAAGGGGACAGTCCTTTGGCAGAGGCAGAACTACCAAGAATAGTGAGGAAGGCAGTAGTTCAAAAACTGCAAGGTCAACTAATAAAGAAGGTAACACTAGAGGGGGAAGGCCTTACCAGCAAGGAAGAGGTAACGATAGAGGCAGAGGGAATGCCTATCAGTGTTACAAGTGTCACAAATGGGGACACCGGTCTTTTGAATGTCCTGAAAGTGATCAAGCAGGACAAAGAGGAGCATATGTTGCTCAACTAGAAGATGTTGAGGCCCCACCTCAAGAAGTGGAGAACATGCCCAAAACAGGAGAGGCCTTGGTGTTGAACAAAGTCTTGTTGAAGCCAGCTAAAGAGTTAGCTGATCAGACACAGTGGAAAGCCCTGTTTCGAACTGTGTGTAAGTCACATGGGAAGTGCTGTAAACTGATTATTAACAGTGGAAGCACTGATAACCTAGTAACCATAAAGATGGTAGAGAAACTGGGTTTAAAAAGACTGAAACACCCAACCCCATACCAGGTGTCTTGGTTACAAAAAGGGCATCAACTGCTTGTTGATGAGCAGTGTGAAGTGGAATTTCATATTGGCAGGTATAAGGATAAGATGACATGTGACATTATGTCAATGGATGTGTGCCATACTCTGCTAGGTAGACCATGGCAGTATGACAGGAAGGTAGTGCACGATGGGAAGACAAACTGTTATAACTTTGCGAAAGATGGGATCAAGCATACGTTGGTACCCATGAAGGAAGAGGACCCAACAGAGAGCAGTGGGACAAAGGCATTATTATTAGGGGGAAAAGAGTTCCTACAATAGATTGGAGATGATGAAATAAATTTTGCAATTGTGCGAAGGCTGAGGACAGTGTTAATTCATACTGAAATTAAGGATTTGCCAGAGGAAATTCAAGATATGTTACAAGAATTCAGTGATATAGTAGTAGATGATTTGCCACATAAGTTACCCCCAAAACGGAGTATCAACCACCATATTGATTTCATCCCAGGAGCTACTTTACCCAACAAAGCTGCTTATCAAATGAGTCCAAAGGACAATGAGGACATTAGGAAATAGGTAGAGAAGTTGTTGGACCAAGGGCTAATTCGAGAAAGATTAAGTTTGTGTATAGTTCCAATAGTCTTAGCTCCCAAGAAAGGAGGAGACTGGTGGATGTGTACCGACTCCCGAGCAATCAATAATATTACCATTAGGTACAGGTTCCCTTTACCACGAATGGATGGTATGATGCACTGCTTGAGTGGAGCAGCGTATTTTTCAAATATTGATTTAAAAAGCGGTTATCATCAGATACGAATTCGAGAAGGAGACGAGTGGAAGATTGCTTTCAAAGCCAATGAGGGCCTGTATGAATGGTTGGTCATGCCATTTGGATTGAGCAATGCTCCCAGCACATTCATGCGCTTAATGAATGAGATGCTAAAAGAATATATCAGGAAGTTCGTTATTGTGTATTTGGATGATATCCTTATTTTCAGTAATACTAGGGAAGAACATTTCTGACACGTCAGGTGTGTCTTGGAAAAATTACAGCAGAATAAATTGCTGTTAAATTTGAAGAAATGTACATTTTTTAAGAAGGAGTCGGTTTATTTAGGATTTGTGATTTCAGAGAATGAGTTAAAGATGGATCTGAAAAAGGTCGTAGCCATAGTTAGCTGTCCATCCCCAAAACGTTTATTTGAAGTACATAGTTTTCATGTGCTAGCAAGTTTTTACCAAAAGTTTATAAAAAAATTAGTGGGATTTGTGCAACCAAGGTGGTCACTGTCAAAAAAGAAAATCAACCTTTTCATTGGACTGAGTTAGCTGAAAAGAGCTTTCAGCTGCTGAAGAAGAAGATCACCAAAAGACCCATTTTGAGGTTCCCATATTTCAACAAACTTTTTCAAGTTCGTTGCGGTGCCAGTGGGACAGCCATTAGAGTGGTACTGAGTCAAGAGGATAAACCGATGACCTATTTCAATGAGAAATTAAATGAGAGTGGACAGAAATATACGTCCTATGACAAGGAATTTTATGAAGTGGTGCAAGTTCTGAAACATTGGAGACACTACTTGTTGGGAAATGAATTTGTTCTATTTTCGGACAATTCCACTTTGCAATATGTCATGCAACAACATAAGCTGAATAATAAACATGCGAAGTGGGTGGAATATCTCCAGAGTTTCACGTTTGTGTTGAAACACATCAGTGGACAAGCCAACAAAGTGGCAGATGCGTTAAGCCAAAGAAGTTTGATTTTACAGGAAAGCAGAGTGCAGGTGTTGGGCTTTGAACATCTCAAAGATTTGTATGAGACAAATGCAGATTTTCGAGAGGCATATGAAGCTTGCCAGAATCCGTTGTTGAGAGACAATAGTTTTTGGTTAGATTATAACATATAGGAAGGATTGATGTTCAAGGGAGGACAATTGTGTATTCCAGAATGTTCAATGAGGGAGAACTTAATTCAGGAGAAACATAGTGGTGGCCTAGCTGGACATTTTGGCATAGACAAGACTTTGGACCAAGTAAGTCATTTCTATTATTGGCCAAAGATGCAACGATACGTACAATGGTATGTGGCTAGATGTAAGATGTGTCAGCGGGCAAAGGGACACAGTCAAAATACGGGACTGTATATGCCCCTACCTATTCCGGACAAGCCATGGGACTTAGTTAGTTTAGACTTTGTCTTGGGTTTGCGAAGGACACAGAAAGGATACGATTCAATCATGGTAGTAGTGGGTTGCTTTACTAATATGGAACATTTTATTCCTTGTAAAAAGAACAAAGATGCTACATACGTAGCCCATTTATTCTTACAGAAATTGTCAGGTTGCATGGCTTACCAAAGTCTATTATTTCAAATAGGGACGTGAAGTTTACAGGCCATTTCTGGCAGACTTTGTGGAAGAAATTAGATACTAAACTGAACTTCACCTCAGCTTATCATCCAGAGACCGACGGGTAAACTGAGGCAGTAAAGCGAAGTCTAGGAAATCTGATACATAGTCTGGTTGGAGAGAATTCACGACAGTGGGATCGCATACTTGCACAAGTGGAGTTTGCTTATAACGATTCACCCAACAAGAGTATAGGCAGAAGCCCTTTCCAGATCCTATATGGCATGCACCCCCGTGGTGTGAACGAGCTACGAGACTTGGGTCGGTTGGAATGGAGGAGTGCTGATAGAGAAGATTTCATCAAAATGATTAACGATCTTCACAAACAGGTGAAAGCTAAATTGCAGAACAACAGCCAAAGATATAAGCAAAAGGCAGATTTAAAACGATGGGAAGTGCAATTTAATGTAGGAGACCTGGTACTGGCACACCTACGAAACGAGAGGTTTCCTAGAGGAGAACATAACAAGCTGAAATTGAAAAAGGTAGGGCTTTGTCGGATACTGCGAAAATTCTTTGCCAACGCATATGAACTGCAATTACCCCCAGGTATTGGGATCTCGTCCATTTTCAATGTAGCAGAACTATACCCTTATATTTCTGCGAATACGGAGGACAATTCAATAGGACACACACGGGACACCCAGGGAGACGAAGAGACAGGGACATGGATCAGACATATGCCCCTAGCCAAAACTTTGGAGATTGACCAAATACTAGATACTTAGGTAGCTAGGCATACACACCAAAAGGAGTACTTGCAGTACTTGGTTAACTGGAAGGACCGTCCAATTGAGGACAGTTCCTCGTTGGATGCCGGACAGATTCAATGCATCGGGTATTCGATTGAAGAGCTCATGGATAGGAGCCACGAGTTTCATTCACCCCGGGAGCCTGATGTAGGAGCATCCAATTAGGGAGGCAACAACTGGACATGCTATTTTAGGATTTTTTTTAAATTTACTTTTCAGTTTACTTTTATTGTTATTTCTTTTCAAGAAGGCTGTCACAACCAATGTCGTTACTTTTTATTTTTTGAAAGTAAATAGATTAGGGAATAATCTTAAATAAATTAATACTTGAATAACAACAAAAGGGAATGTAATTTCAAATTGCAAATGCAAGTAGTTCCTCAACTAAATGAGGCTACCAGCAGCTTAACTACACAATCAAAAGATGAATAAAGGGTTGCTGCCAACAAAGGAGAATTAGAAACCAGATAATGTAAACTCTGACAGAATATTTTAAAACAGTAAAGAGAAGCATTTCAGGTATCAAATAGTTGTTATTATGAATGACTATAATCTGGTACTATGCACGAAATCAACTACATGATTGAGGGACTGTTAATGAGACTGTGCATCACATCAAAGCAACTAAACACTGCAAGAGAATTCATTCAGGTACTTCATGAAATCAAATCATTGGAATTCTTACGAGTAGAAGATTTATCATTTCTATAAATATATATAGATACATTGCATAAATATTTGTTATAGTTCAGAGACAGCATCCTGTAACCCAACACAGGTTTAGAGCATAAGGCATAGTGCCTTCCAAAAAAATATACAATTGCCAAACATTCCTCGAATATTTTCATTACAGACCAAGAAGGGTTCCTGTGACCCAGGACCAATAATAACGAGACTTCGTCTCTACAAAAACAACCTACAAGACTGTATAAGATAAATAGGAAGGACCCTACCTGGTTCAAGTGGAGACTGGAATAGAGGAGCGAAGAAATAGTAACCATCAAGGACCAAGCCCTTGCCACCACCACAGAGTGAATTACATGCACAGTCAAGAGACAACGATTAGAGAGGCAGCATAACCAGTTATACAGAGAATAAATTGAGAGAAGGGTAAAGATGAGTACGCTGAAGGTTACCTAAAGTGGAGAGCAGGTTCCATAGTCGGACCACCACCAAGACCAACAACGTTTGAGCCATGGCCACAGAGCCATGAAACACCAGCTACTCACAAGGAGTGGAATCGTTAGCAGAAGAAAAGCAAAGAGGGAGCCTGAAATCGGAGCAGAGAGGTTACCTTGTGTTAGAGCTAAAATGTTGCTAGGGAAGTCGGGTTAAGGACTCGACAAGAATGCGCACCATAAACACAGTCAAATGTAGCAGAGACACACCAGAAGTGCAGCAAACCAACTAAAATTACAGAGAAATTACCACATACCCAGGGCGGCCACAAATCCAAGCATTGTTTCAAAAAACCATGCAAGAAGCAACGACTAAACTCGTCGATACAACATCTTAACATTACCCAGTATCATAGAACCAGAGCCGAGGCCATAACCAGCAAACAGCAGGAGGCAAAGAGCCATTACCATCTGGTAGAAGGAACCATGTAAGGGCACAGGGGAGTAGAGCGAAACCAGCAACAACAATAACCCAAGCTAAAACCAAAACCACACCATAGAACCATAACAAGGTGACTAAGACAACCCTGAAAAGGTGTCGGAGGTAATGCTCCATTAAAACCTCAACCAAAACCCCAATTGCATACGAGCGCGGGAAGGGATCACATGGGCCAGTTTCCACGAAGGCACCCACCTCAACTTTTGGGGTGAGTCATCATTTTGTATTATGCAAATGAATGGAAGGAGTAGTACTTGAGATACTGATTACCTCTATTAACTTGTCATGCATCCTTTCTGCTTTTGATGATGACGATGGCGGCCAACTTGTAGATGAATCTGACCATCCACTTTTGTCCACTTCCATTGGGTGTTCTTCTTGGAGATGCTTGCAAAAATCACATGCATCATATTTTACATATGGTCCAAAACCACTATTTGAACCATGAACACATATTGGTCTCATCTTAGAGCTCCCTTTTCCTAGTGCAGGAGTAACACTTTCTGCAACTTTCTCATCAAGCACTTGTTGCAACACAAAGTGCATGTGCCTCTTCTCCTCTTTAGTTATCTCCAATATCCTTTCAACCTCTATATTCTCCATCTAAAGAGCCAAATTTCACTCTTCAAGCTCTTGGATACTTTTTTTTTTGCCTATCTTATAAGTTCGTCAACTTGTGCTCTAATACCAAATTGATTTGAAAGTGGAATAGGCGATTTCTGCCTCTTTCCAAAATCAAATGAAATAAAAACTATTAGGACAATGTTTACACTTTGCAAGCATGAAAATGGGTCTTCATAAGCAACATGTTTGTTTAGTGTCCCTTCAGGAATTAATTAGTTATCATGTGCAAGTTAATCATAATTAACATAACACATGTAATTCATGTAAGCATAGAGAAGAGAAACAGAAGGTTTGATGACAGAGTTCACCCCTCATGAGCTACATCTCCAGGTCTATCAACATGACTAGACCACTCATATTTCAGCGTAAAATTTAAGTACATAAAGTATGCTAATGACCATGTGGCTATTTCCCTTTTAAGGAAATGTTCTCTTTCAGAGAACTCTCACATAAAAACAACATGATAACCTACAATCACCATGTAAACTACAACAACACAAGGAGTCTTCTACAAAGACCCTAGACCTCATCTAGAAAAGAGAATACACGCAAAAAGAAGGATATAATCCAAGCTTCCCTTATCGTGACATAGAGAGATAAATTTCCAAGAGCTTAACCTTACAAGTATCAGCTGCTGTAAATGAATTCTGAAGGTGAAGAAACCCCTACAAGGTCTTCTTCATGCTCAACACCCTCAAAAAATGCTACCAATACTTGTTTGATGCATACATCCCTTAGCCTCCAACCTGCAAAAGGGTCATCTAGATGTGCTCAAAACATAAAACATAGGTCACCAATGGATTCATAGCATCCAAAAACCCCTTAGGTATCCTCTTTCTGAGCTCAAATTAGTGAAAATATCGAAAAATTATGAGCTCTAAGCTCATCCATGAACTTAATTGTTAACCATCCTATAATTTCTCCCTTTTGGCTAACGATCCTACAATTCAACCCTGAAAATCACTAACTGAGTGACAAATTCGCCTTCCATAGGTGCAATTTGGTAGACCATTAATTCTCCCTCTAATGCATTAAGGCTGAAAAATGTGGACATATGAGCGACGTTGTGGTGTATGTGCCTTGGGACTAGGCCCTTAGGGGCTGGCCCCCTTTGTGCTCCATGCACCTGGTCACACAAAGGGTCATACAACCTGGGCCTGGTCCCCAACCTTCTACCTCTGGTGGTTGTTGTTGGTTCCGACATGTGTTGTAGCTTGGACCATGACCATGGATTGGGCTAAGGCCTAGCCCCTCGCCTACAGTCACATGGCGCTAGGGTGGCCAAGGGCTAGTGATTTTCTCATGCCCCTCCCCATATGTGCATTATCCAACATTTAAATAAGATATTTTTCCCATAGTTTAACAAGTAATAGCCGTGGCACATTAGTGCAGGCTTGTTGTTGTTTGGTGGGAGGCCACGAGTTCGACTCCTTTGGGGTGGTTGTTCAACCCATATCAAATTTTGACCTATGTAGGGAGGCCACGTGGCTGCCTCCAATTGGCCCACATGGCTCCCTGCTATTGGTCCACCTAGTACACACCATCTACCAATAGAAAACCTATGAATTTTTAACCAATGGTTAGAGGCCAAGTGGCAGCCTATCACTGGTCCTCAAAAAACCAAAAAACACTGTCACACCCAAATTTTTCCATTTTTTACCTATTTGGGAAAACTATCAGTGGATATAAATTGAGCTCCAAGTGTGAGATTGAGGTGCATCATTGGATTTAGAATGAAAGACACGTCGATTTGGCGCTATTTGCAACAAGTTCTAGGAATTTCAATTTCAAGCATAAATTTGATCACTTGATCACTGAGTACTAGGATCATTCCCTATCGAGATGTACATAAAATATTTACATAATTATATATAAAATTCATTTTTAACACCACTTATTTGATTCATTAATTTTTTCTTCTATGAGAACCATGGTGGAAAAATAATGCTTCTCCCAACCAACGGGAACTGGTCTCCACAACTAGATTCAGCCATTTTGAGATCCAAACAATCCTCTAATAGATACCATACCAGGTCAAGTCTGGTATTCCACTGGCTAACCAACTCAAGAATTCCAATGATCACACACGGTCCAATACAAGATTCCTCTTAGTAGCATCCTTCCTATTCCTCTCACATTGTCCCATCTATGAGCAATTTTGGGCCTCCTCTAATAGGCTCCAAAATCAACAAAGTTGTCTTAGGATTTTTCCCAACTCACCATTTTAGCCAACTCGTTTCCCTTACTGAGATAATCTGTCTCTAGGGAAAGGAAATCCAAGAAGGAAACTTCCATCAACCCCTCTGAGCAGACAACATCCATCAACCCAAGGCCTCTTGGCCTTTCACAATTGTCCACAACTGTCTAAAATGTTAAATTCTCTTTTAGCACCCTTTCCTAGTGTAATTTACATAACTGACCATATGCAAATTATCTTTAAATCAAAGGGACATTTATGTATATCATGCATTCATCCTTAACCCTTAACTTGGGTCCCATAATCTATAAAAGTAAGTTGATAGGAAAACATCACATGTCATACAAGTGGTATACATTCCAATTTTCCACATAATAACAATTATGCAACTTAGAAAAAAACATTACCATATCTTGCATAACATAACATTATATTTTCTCACTTGTGTTGCAATTCACATTGCAACATTTACTTTTCACAAGATCTTGTTTTTCCACTAAGTTACCCTTGCTTAATCACATGAGCAACATTAATCATAATTGTTTTTAATAAAACCATACTTTCTACAAATATTATTATGCACAAAACATTTGTCCAATACATTCATGATGCATTTCTCTTGCATTAATGTTCTTAATATTTCATCAATATAGAGAGGTATTGGTCCTATGCAATAAAAGTAATTTAACAAGTAAGGATGCATCTTCCAGATGTTAAAACGAAGTTTCCATAAAGTTGTTTTTCCAAAACAATAGTTAAGTGAACAATACTTAAATCATTAACATTTCCATATTTTCTAACTCGTGCAACATGTCATTTCTGTTATGCATATGCATTCATCCTTTATAAGCAGGGCATTGTAACTTTAACCATGTTATTTAAATGCATCATTTAAGTATGTAAGTAAAGGTTGGTAGTTACTCTTCTGATCCAAATTGAAAGTGGAATCAACCCATGGTATTCATCCACCCATGGTATTGTAAATGACATCTATCGATCGTAAATGACATCTATCGATGTTATTCATTCATTTGTGGTATTTATCCACCCATGGTATTCAATCACCCATGGAATTTACCCATGGTATTGTAAGTGGCATCCACCCATGGTATTTACCCATGGTATTGTAAGTGGTATATACCCATGGTACTTACCCACCCATTGTATTTACCTGTGATATTGTAACTAAAAAAGGCTATAAGTAACGAGTCACATTTTGTAAAAGGAAAGATTGTCTACCACAATGTAGCTTTTACAATTATTCTTTGTTTTAATAATAAATAAAAGAAATTCTTTGTGGTTTAGTTTACTATGTGTTCTCCCCTTTTCTTTTAGCATTTCAATTGTTTTAGGCATCCCCCAAGATCTGTATCAATGGTATCAAATTCAAGTTACAACTCCATGGGAATGAGGATTTTAAGCTTATTTCAATTTCATAGTTTTGCAGGAATATTCAACAAACTTCATGTAAGTACTAAAATCTCCACAAATGATTTTAGAAGGCACAAAATAGCTCATTTGAAAGTATTTTTTTGTTAGCTCAAATGATTTTTTTACAAAATTTGATTTTGTTTCCCGATATGAGAGAAATGATAAATTGAAGTCACACATGTATGGAATGTTGCACGACTGCATGTACCATGAGTTTCTGGAATCGTTTTCTCACTCCACGGGTCATGAAATTTCAAGTTTCTTATATCAATAGAAATATATCTTTAATGCCTCAAATGGGTCTTTGACGGAATTCAATTTCATCACATGTAGCAAAAATTATCAGAAAAGTTGCAGCAAGAGGTCTATATTGTGAAAGAATCCTTTACAACATCTCATTGGATAGGAGAATCTACCAGGAAAACCACCATGCTTTTACCAAGCAAACTGAAAAACATGACGGTTATGGATCACCCACAAACCGAAGGTTATGGGTCAACCACACAAAACCCTTTTCATCGAAGTCCATTTGGTAGAGTGCACACTATTAGTATCATAGTTGGTACAAGCATTACAGGGTATCCCTATCCTCGGATCTTCGTTTTTCATGGTTATGGATCATCCACAAACTCACACTTCATCGAAGTCCATTTTCTAGGTCGTACACTATCAGTATCACATTTTGTCACAAGCATTAAAGGGTATCTCTATCCTTGAAACTTCATTCATGACGGTTATGGGTTAACCACACAAAACCCTTCTCTTCAGTTTCTCTTCATATTCAACAAAGGCTTCTCAAGAGGGAGCTTCACGCAACGTGGAACATTTCTTCTTAAGGGGGGAGGAATGATCTAAATGGAAAGTGGAATAAACCCATGGTATTCATCCACCCATGGTATTTATCCACCGATAGTATTGTAAGTGGCATCTACACATCGTATTCATTCACTCATGGTATTTATCCACCCATGGTATTCATCAACCCATGGAATTTACCCATGGTATTGTAAGTGGAATCCACCCATGGTATTGTAACTAGTATCTACCCATTGTATTTATTTACCCATGGTATTCACCCACCCATGGAATTTACCGATGGTATTGTAACTGAAAAAGGATATAAGTAACAAATCACATTTTGTAAAAGGACAGATTGTCCCCCACAATGTATTTTTTATAGTTATTCTATGTTTTAATAAAAGAAAAAAATCTTTGTGGTTTTGTTTACTATGTGTTCTCCCCTTTTATTTTGTCATTTCAATTTATTTTTTAGATCTTGAGGGTCTCCCCCAAGATCCAGATCATCTTCACTATCACTAGTGAGCACTCAATATTTTTCATAGATATAATAAAAGTTTATTACCTTTTATCTACATTAACATTCAAATTTCATGAGAACAATTTTATAGAGACTTTCTTACTTACTACTCTTACATGCAGTTATAAAAATGCATCACGTATCTCATGTCAAATATTGTCTACTACAAATTCGGTTGGAACCATACATAAGCTGATGCCCACTAATATCATACCTATACTTCCTTCTTACCAGTTCCAAAAATGTGGCAGTGCTGCAACCTTTAGCTCTAGTACCACTTGTAACATCCCCAGGTAACCTCGCATGAAAATGCATGGAGTTAGAATTTTTTTATAGCAATTACCAATGTGTAATTTTCTGAATTACTTTCCATATTCCTTCAATGACCATTAGATAAACCATCATCATTACATAGAGTAATCTTTAGTAAGAGAATAGTAAGTTTCACAACCATTAATTGCCACTGTAGTAGCATATTATATTAAACTTCCTAATTTAACCTTGCATCAATTCCATGATTCCTTTAACTTAATTATTTTATCACATACTTGATAATATAAACGTCACATCATGCAAAGAATCAACATTATAAAAATGGTACAATAGACAACCACATCATTAGAAACTAATATACCCTAGAAACCCCGTAGTGTGAAAACCAGAAAACATTTAATTTTATTATTAAAGGCTTGTGAGGGTATTCACCCTTCACTCGATGGCATGTAAGGGAGTCCGTATCTTAACCATTGTCATAAAATATTACATAGAAATATCATCATAATACAACATGACTAGCTATAAGCTCTTACAATTAACATGACATCATTTACCCACAAGCCCTTGAGCATTGTGTCTTTAGGGCCTAGTTCTTTCCATTAGTGGATTATCTTGCAGCTAATATTCTTTCATTCAACATATACCTCTAACTTATTGTTTTCTATAATGGTAAACATAATCCATATTCGCATATTCCGCAGCCTATTCCTACAACTGTTTTGATATCGTGATTAGATCAAGTATTAATCAAACCATTCATAATATATACTAGTGATGTTTCATCATCTATTTATGTGCATTCATGAAATGTAAATAAAATATCGTGATATGCTTCCTTTAACAGCACTGCACACGCATTAATTATAAGCATATGACTATCAAAACATGTCTATAAATAAATACCACAACAACTATTATTACCCCAACGCACACATTCTTCCAAGACAAACCACTGCAACTATCCAAACATTCCTTTTAAGGAAACTAACACAACAACTATAATCTTTGTGCATGCGATTACATAAACTTTATCAAAAGAAATAGCTATTTAGTCATTACTTTTGGTGCATGCAAATATGTAAAGAAATCTAGCACAATGGATGTTGTTCATTCATGCAAATGCATATGTTTTCGAAAATAATCTTCCAAAAAAAATCTTAACACAATAGAGAATGCAAATACATATTTCCTTTTCAAGGAAATCTAGCACAATAGAGCATGCAAAAGCATGTTTTCTTTTCCGAAAAAATAATACATTCAAGCATATAAATTATACATGTCTTGTTTTCCAAAACATTAAACCACCACTATATATATATATATAATATATATATATATATATATAATATATATATATAACTATGATTTTTGTGCATGTAAATTTATCTCCTTTCACAAAAGAATATTTTTCAATGTAGTCTAGCATAACATGCTATCATTTCCAAGAGAAAGCTAACACAAATATTGCATGCTTTTACATGATCCTATTCCAAAAGAAACTAACATAATAGTTATGCTAGCTATTAATCTTGCATGCAAAATAGAGATTTCTTTTCAAAGGAAGATAACTAAATTTTACATGCAAAAACATATTTCTCTCTCCAAGGGACCAGGTGCAAAGCAACCACTCTTTTATGCATGCAAACATATTTTTACTCTTTTCAAAATGGTGGAAAATAAACACATATTATTCTAAGATAAATTAACATAATAGATATTATTTTGTCCATCTCACACACATGATTTTCCAAGAGCTTAATACTATAACTATTACTTATGTGTTTATAAGCACATGTTCTTCTTTTTAGCAAACTAATAAAAATAATCACATATAATTTTCTAAAGAAAAATAGGTCAATAGTTCTTCTATCCATGCAAGGACATATCTCTATAAGATAATGACTTTTCTTTGTGAATGCGAGAACTTATCATAATAGCCCTTCTTTAATTTATGCAACACATATTTCTCTTTTAAGAGGGTCCAACTATTTCTATTATATATGAGAATACTTTCCATTTTTCAAGAAATTGATGTAATTAACTATTATTTCTATGCATCTACATATATGTTTTTTTCAAATAAAATAGATATTTATGTGTGCAAATAACACATATTTTGAAGAACACAACATGGTTTCTCTATCTTTTATGTGCAAGGTTCTCATGCATGCTTTCTTTTCCATGAAAACAATAAGCTAGTTTATCTTTTATGCACAAATTTGTATGCAATATTTTCCAAATAACTAGCTAACTTAACTTGCACAAAATGCATATTCTTATTCAATAAAGTTATTAGAGAATACTTATCTTGACATGGGGTGGTGCACACCGAAATAAGAATAATAATGATATATGACCTCTTACTTCTCCAATCTGATTTCCAATGCCGACTTCTAGCTATTCCAATGATGCTTCTACTTTTAGCTATGCAAACCCAATACCACAAGTGTGGTTGGTTCCAGTTCTATCTTACTCATATAAAACAGCCATAATTTTGTTTCCAACTATAACGTATTCACTGTTTCCAGCTATATCTTACTCTCACTTTGAAATCGAATTCATTTGACTTCAACACATTTACATGTTAGAAAAACATGTAGAGGTCACCCTTACACTCCAACAATCAATGTCAGAAGATTCTTTGCATAAAGATCGTATATATGGTTACTCACATTGTGACATGGATACAAATAACACTGGAAACCATCATTGGCAAAGGACAATGTAGGGAAAATGAATAACAAAAAAGAGTGGTCCTTCCTCATGTCCAAAAACAGAGAAAGCATAGAGAATAGGAAGAGGAAGAAGTTTTATATGAAATTGCACACCAGATTCCACTCACAGTAGCTTGATGTTTTTTTTTTCAACATTCGAGTGCAAGTCGAAGCCCAATCCATAATCTCCAAGAAAATCAAGAACAAAAGGATATGATTATTCTACAATAGTTCCCACCATACTAAAGTTCTAACTACCTCGCAGTATCAACAATCAGATGTTAAATAATTTACTTGTGTTAATAAATGAGGTATGTCATATAAACTGGCTAGGGATATTACAGTGTGTTTCTTCTGCTTTGTCTTCTCCTAGTTGCAACGATGGATAAATGGTATTGGAAACTAAGTTAATGAGCATTGTTCATGCCCATAATTTAAAATGGCAGGAACTATTTCAAAAACAAAAAAAATAACACTTTCCCACAACATACACTTCACGAAACAACTAATCCTTGAAATAATCAATCTAAGAGAAATTCCATACCTACTCGTTTAATTAATCAAAATCATTCTATTTCGTTATTTAATTTCTATTTGATCTTCTTACACCATGACTTAGAATTCTTCTTTCATAACGAGTCTTCTGATAATAGTAGTTTTATTGGATAGTCCTTTCTTCATAGATTTTTTATCCATCATTTTACGAGTACACAACTTATTAAAGTTACAGTTTCTTTACTTTTAGTGAACAACAACCTTGAACAACCATAGTGCATTTACGAAAGTTTTTACTATAAGGATATTACATGCAATTTGATCCGGAGTTAAATAGATTTATGTCGGTTTTAATTTGAGAATTAGTTTTCAATTTTAAATTAAAATTTATTAAGAGTCCAGAGAAATCAAATTTTACGAAATACAATCTTATTTAAAATTTCCAAAAATATTTAAATATATTTAAAACTCCTATAAAATAAATATGAACATAAGTTGATAAAAATCAAAAATTTATATTTTAAAAATTAAAATGACATAAGTTGATATAAATCAAAAATTATATATTTAAAAATTAAAATCCTTATATCGAAGATTAAAAATTCTTGATGTATAATATTGTATTAATTAGATGACAGATGAATGATACATTACGTATGACCTCTCTTGACATTTATCAGGATCATTGTTGGTCCCCAAAGTTAGGGTTTCAAGTCTTTCTGGATAAACAATGTAATCATATATAATATAATATCCGCCTTAGAAAAAACATTTATCAACCTAATAGTTTTTAATTTCACCCCGCCCATTCTACTTTTTAATTTCACCTCAATTTCTCAGTGAAAGAAAACCAAACGTCTTTTGGGCGATAGCTTTCACTAATAAAAAAACATCGTTTTCAGTCAAATTCCCAACTGGGACATAATGCTTGCACGATTAAGTTTAGTGTCTACGCCCAATTTAGATTAATTGGTTCTTCGATTTAAATTAAAATACAGTACACGGCATCTCGAGCCTCCAAATTGCGCTCACAATTTGGACGGTGACAACTTCACAGGCTGTAAGATTCCGTCAAACAACAGAAACACCACATTTTCATAACTTCTTCACATAAAATTCTTCATGAATTCAAAGTAAACATCTCTCCCGAGCATTATACTTGTTACCAACATTTCCTTGTTCAAAGGCTTTAGGCTACACTACTTTTCTCTCTTGATTGATTCTACTACACTACATGCCATGTATCTCGATATTTGGAAGTACATCAGATAGAATGGCTAGTAATTTAGTCATTACGAACATGAAATTGGTTTAGCAGTTTGAATAAATTGTATCTTCAAAGGACTAGGTGGAAGTATAGTTCAGTATGAATGGTTGTGATGAAGTCCAAGTTATCAGATTTGCAATGTAGATAAAGATTTTGATGAAGATTTTACTAGACAAAGATAAGAGATCTCGTTAAGGGAGGGTGTTGGAGATATTAACTCCTACTTGTTTTATGTTTGATATTTGATATCCCTTACCATATATATTGTAATTGTTACGTGATTTTTTTGGTTTTTTTTTTTTTAACAGGGTATGAGGCTTTCATTAACTAATTGGCAAAAAGCCATAAACTCGGTTACAAAAGCTGAGACTGGTTTCTTGAAATTCCTCCAACCAGCTGAGCATGGCACACTCACTTATGAATCTCGTTTTTTTACAATTTTTTTCTTGGACTTTTCCAGCTGATTTCCCAAGCTTATGTATACACACGAACTGCTTTAGTAAAAACTGATAGAACATAGCGAATTTTTAAGGGATTGGGTCCCATGAGACTTCACTGTCTCTGAGGATAGTTCCAGCATCTAACTGGGTTGCCTTATTTGCTTCTACATCTGCTTCTTTGTTGTTGTTTCTCAGGACATGGAAAAATTCCAACTTCAGAGATTTGATCATGCCTTTAATTCTTGAAATTGTCCTAGCCAGCCGAAGATCTACCAGATTTGTTTTGGACACCATAGCATTGATAATGACTTGTGAATCTCCCAATACAATTGCTTCTGTGAGTCCCAGGGTCTTAAGCATTTTGATCCCTTGGAATAGCGCCATGACTTCCGCTTGGATGCTAGTGGTGTGGCCTAGACTCCAAGCAAACCTGTGGGTGGAAGAATCTTTAGGATTACTAATTATGCCTCCTGCTCCAGCTCTTCCTGGATTTCCCTTAGCTGCCCCATCGAAGAACAGGGAGGGAAGAGCTTGATTGGATAACCAAGCTTGAAACTCTGCTGCGTTTTTCCTTATTTGCTAGTCTTTAAGGCATTTGAGAGGTATTATCAACTTTTGGAAGCTTAGATTGAGAGCGGCTCCGAACTCAATATTGTCTTGGCTTAGATTTGTGTCATCCTTTTTATCACTCAGCCACTCATTCAACTGTCCTTTAACTGTATTTGCAACTACCTTGTAGTTTTGATCCTTATCTCTGAAGATCCTTCTATTTCTCTCCAACCAGGTTTGCCAACTGATAAATTTGGGCAGGGCAGTCCAAGCAAGTTTGACAATCTTGTTTTTTGGACCTGGGCCTGGGAATCTTGCCAACCACCCATCAAACAAATTCAGGACAGCGTGAGGAAGGATGGGCATCGAATTCCACAATCCAAGGAGCTCCTAACAGACTTGGACTGTGAATTTGCAATTCAGAGAAATATGAACAGCAGATTCGGAATTTTCTTTACATAGAACGCATCTTGATGGACCGTGGAAACCCCTATTCTAGAGCTTATCTTCTGTTAGGATTTTTTGATGGCATAGAAGCCAACAGAAGAAGTCAATCTTTGGAATAGTGGAGAAATTCCAGATGTTGTTCCAAGGCGCCCGGTTGGGGGGAACACGGGGTCTCTCCCGGATTTTGGTATAGCCCTGTGCTACCGAATAACCAAACTGTTTTTCTCCCAAACCTCTCGAGGCCTTCTTTGTTGCGTGCGTAGGGGCAACTCCATGGAGCAGCTGAAGCATTGTGGCATATTCTGGCATCCACGCAGCTGGGACATCGAATTTCCAACTTGCCCAACTATCACCATGCCAAACCGATAAATCCCATAGCGTTTTAATGTTGGCCTCGTCCATCCATGTTTTCAGTTCTCTCTTTAGGCTCGAATGCACTAGAGGAGGTCTGTTCATAATATTATCCTCCCAAATTTTGATGAGTTTACCATTCCTGGGTATCCAATAGGCGTTATCTCTTATAAGAGGCTCGACTTTGGAGATTAGGTTGCTGAGAGGGGTTCCAAGATGTTCTTTTTGCTGCTCCAGACACTGGAGTCTCTGGCCTCTGAAGTATTTCTTCCACAACACCAACTGAACCCAACCAGGCTTTGGCGCTATAATATTCCAAATAAGTTTAGCTCCCATTGCTAAATTTTGAGTGTTTAGATCTTTAAAATTTAGTCCTCCTTCCTGTAGCGGCCTTGAGACAATTTCCCAGTTTACTAAGGAGAGCCTTTTCTCATTATTCTTGCCTCCTTTCCAAAGGAATTTTCTGATTAGCTCATTTATGCTTTTAATGATTCCCATTGGCGCCAAAAGAACAGAAAAATTAAAGAGAGGTAGGCTGTTCAACACTGATTTAATTAGCACTGATTTCCCGGCCAAGTTGAGCCAAGATGACCCCCAGGCCTACGTTTTGGCTTTTATTTTTTCTATCTGAGGGAGCCAATCCTTGCTTGAAGCTTTCTTGTGAAAGACTAGTAGTCCGAGGTATTCGAAGGAATTCCAAGATGCTGAAGCAGCAAAGCCCATACATCTGGCTATGGCACTAGCAACAACTACTGGAACGTTCCAGCAATAAGTATGGCACTTACCCCTGTTTAATTCACTACCCGAAGCTTGGCAATAGTCTTCCAGAACCTCTTTGAATATCCTTGCCATCAGTTGAGAAGCAACCCTAAGGAGCAATGTATCGTCTGCAAAGAGTGCATGGTTGATGCTTTTGGACCCTCTTGCTATGCATAACCCAGCTATCTCTTGGTCTTGTTGTTTCTTGTTTAAGTGAAAACTAAGGACAGAGGCTTGCAGCACAAAGAGGAGAGGTGACAGGGGGCACCCCTGCCTCAACCCTCTAGTTGCTTTAAAGAAATCTGTAGCCCTGCCATTCACAAGAGGGGCAATCCAGGGTTCGGAGATACAGGCTTTGATCCATTTAATGAAATTTTGTCCAAATCCCAGTTTGTGCATTACATCAAACAGAAATTTATGTCTAACACGATCAAATGCATTGGCTAGATCGAGTTTAATAACCATACCTTGTTCTTTACGACGCTAACTCGAGTGGATCCCCTCTTGGACCAAGATGAAATTGTCTACCAACTACCTGCCTTGAATAAAGCCGCCTTGGTTCTCCGGGATGACTTTAGGGAGGATTTTCTTCAATCTGTTTGCTATAACTTTAGTGATCACTTTGTATCCAATGTTACATAAAGATATTGGGCGGAATCTATTAAAGGTGTTGGCGCCTTTTTCTTTGGGAATAAGGGTGAGGAAAGCTGAGTTTGTGCAGCCCCCAATTTTCTGGCATCCTTGGGATTTCTGTATCATTTTCATAAAATCCTTCTCCACTATCTGCCAGCATACTTGAAGTAACCTGGGTGTGAATCCATCCAGACCCAGAGCTTTGTTGGGTTCCATTGCAAAGAGCACTTCTTTGACTTCCATTGTCGATATTTTATTTTCTAGCATCTAATTCATTTTTGCAGTGATGAGCATGGGGACATAGTCTAACAAATTTCCATTGTGGATGATCCCCTCAACTTCAGAATACATTTTTTCAAAGTGTTTTGATGCAGCCTTCTTGATGCTAACAAAGTCTTTTAATGTGCTCTCCTCATTTTTAATTTCTGAAATACTATTATGGCAGTTTCTAGCTTCGGCCTGCTTATGAAAAAAAGAGGAGTTACGGTCCCCAGCCTTGAGCCATAGACTCCTAGACTTGAGCCGCCAAAATTCCACTTCTGCCAGGCATGCCCTGTGGAATTTTTGCTGCAACTGGTATTCCTTATCTAGCTCTTCTTTGGTGATTTCGGCAACTTCCAGATGAAGGTGCTAGATTTCCAGATGTTTTTGAATTTTTTTCCTGTCCACTGCAGGATTAGGTAAGGTCTTTACCCAACCCTTTAGCATCTTTTTAACCCTGCGAAGTTTTTCCTCCCATACAAAGAATGAAGATCCCTTGACCGGCTCCTTCCAGCATTCTCTAATCTTTTGCAAGAAATCTGTCTCTTTGGTCCATAGGGAACTAAACCTGAAAGGTATAGGCCCTAAATCCTTAGAAGGAACCAGTTCTAGACATATAGGTTTATGATTTGAGACACTGCTTTGGAGAATGTGCATTCTAGCCTCCAGCCCCAAGAGAAGGAAGGAGCTTTGGACAAGAAAACGGTCTAGTCTTGCAGCTATGTGTCCTGGCCCCACTCTCTTGTTTGACCAGGTGAACGTGCGTGTGACTGGTTTTATGTCTAGCAGGTCCCATTCTTGCATGAGATCTTCGGCCCATTCTCTTGCCGGATCCCTGACTATGCTGCCTCCTCTTTTTTCTGAGGCTCGAAGTGTGAGATTTAGATCTCTGGCAATGATAATGTTTCCCAAGTTTTCTAGATTTGCTAGGCTTTTGATGGAGTCCCAACAGTTCTTTTTCTCCCCTGCATTGTTAGGAGCATACACATTGAATATACAAATAATCTCCTTTGTTTCTAGATGCTGCAATTTTAAAAAAATCCAATGGGTATTTAGAGATTCAGAGATTAGTGAAAACTTGTTTGAGTTCCAGAGCGTCCCAAGTCCTCCCGATGCTCCCCGAGCAGACACTGCATGCGCTCCATTCTTTTTCCACAATTTTTTGCTTGCTTGGAGGAAGGCTGAGTCCTCCTACTTGGTCTCCTGGATGAGGAGGATATCTGGGGATTCCAATCTTATTAAGCTGTGCATTGCTTCTTCCTTTGATGAGGTACCCATCCCCCTACAATTCCAGGAGACAAACTTCATTATTTATTTATGCCTTGGAGAGCTCCCTTGGAGCCCTGTGATTGAATCCTAGTCAGCTTCGGGGTTTTTGATAGGAGCTTCTCTAGCATTGGTTGGCTGCCCTGGAGTTTGTCCTTGTAGGTTCCTTGTTCTCTTTTCTCTTTTGCAGTTTTGCGTCCTCGTGTAGATCTTCTGGGAGAGGACTGGGATTCCCCAATTTCCCCTTCTTCCTCTGATTCTTTGGACTCTTCAGTTTCCCCCTCTTCTTCGAAGGCCTTCTCCTCTAGAATACTTTTGATGGACGGGGAAGCTTTTGGGGTAGAGATCTCCTTTGGCACTTCTATTTCCTATGTGGTCATGATTTCAGTTCCAAGGATTTCAAATTTATTTCCTTGGCTTTCCCTCGCTGATTTTTGAGCAATGCCCTCTTGTGGGTTCTTGGCACTCCTAGTTGTGTTCTTCCTGTGATAGGTTTTGGATCTCTTTGCCTGGTTCCATCCATCTTCCTTTCCTTTTTCTTCCACCCTTTTGGACGAGCAGTCCCTGGCGAAATGCCTGTAGACATGGCACTTCCGGCATTTGAATGACAGTTGTTCATAGTCCAGTTTCTGTATATGAGACCAGGGACCAACCACTATTTTGATGGCTTCCGGCAGTCCGACCTCCAAATCTACCTCTACACAGATTCTAGCGCAGTCATATTGATCCTTGCTGTTAGCCTTGTCTATGAATTTTCCCAGGGTGTTGCCGATATGCTTCAAAGAATCCCAGTTCCAGTAGTGAACTAGCAGGTTGGGGAGCCTCACCCACATCGGAACTGTTGTTGGCACGTTCACCGCCGAATCGAAGTCTGGTGTCCATTTGTTTAAGTACAACCCTTGGGGGCCCATGAAGTAGGGGCCATTCCTGAAAATTAGGTCTTTGTCTTCTTTTGCAGAAAATTCAAACAAGAAGTAGCCTCTCCCGAGGAAGTAAGAGGTTACCTTATTTTGGATCAGAGGTGCCCAGTTCCTGGAAACCCAGTTCTCGGTTGTCTTGGGGGAAGGCGAGAGTCCTGTAAACTGTCCTACCAGAGCCCGATTTGCCAAAGAGAGAGCTACTTAGATCGGCCCTTCCAACGGGAGGGCGATCTCCGGGATATCTTCCAACCTTTTCACAAACTTTGCTGCTTCTGAGGATTTCTTCTTGGGCAGGAAGGCTAGAAGTGATTTGAAGGCCTCTGCTGCGGAGGGGGGAGGAGGAGAAGGCTCCTCCATGGAGAATCAAAATCACTAGCCAGGGCGGCCACGACCAGGAGCAAGTCTCTCGATGGATCTCCGCAGGTGCAAAGACGAAACCTCTGCGAGAACCCACGCAGGGTCCAAACAGGTCTACCCGTGGGCACCTACGTAGGCTCAGGGTGCGAGGAGCTGCGCACGCAGACTCGACTCCCGCTGGTTGCGGGCTTCTTAGGATGCAGAGCTCGGCAATGATTTTCACTACGTGATTTGTTTGTTATAGAGAATATTGTTTTCTAATAAGTGTGAGTTGTAACAAGTAGGAATCATTATCATTTCAATTGTAATTGGTTGTTATAGTTATCTATTTTATCTATCCATTACTATAAATATAAAATTGTGTTGTACATCGAAATAGATTAGATCTAATACATATCTTCTTAAGAAAGTTTGGTTTCCTCATTGGTATTATCCAATATTTTTTAGTTAATTAAGTAAATCATAAATTAAATTACCGCAAAGAGTATAACAAATTCTCCCAATCCCAACCACCCAAATTACACATAATTTTCATATATATATGTCAATTCAAATTTATAATTTGCGAAAATTTATAGTATTTTTAATAATGATAATTGAGAAATAAGTTTAACTGGTTCATAAATAAATTAAAAAAATTTATTCTTAATAATTTAATATATTTAAATATTTCATTATTATAAATATGTATTTTATATTTGGTAGTTATATATAATTTATTGGCTTATATATTTATATAACACGATTTTATTGGAAAAGACTTAGTTTCACGTTATGTTATACACATCATAAGTTATCCCTGTAAGGAAAATCAGTGTGTAGTAGGCTATATGCCTCAACGATGTATCATAATGTGTGTTAAATTAGTGTTAGAGTAGGAAAGAATGACACATTTCGATGTATCATAATGTGTATTGAATGAGTGTGGAATAGGACGGAATGACACATTTCTTTGATATTTAATATTGGAAGATTTTTTTTAAATTTGATGTATCGATTATAGTTGAGAATTAAATGAATTATATACTTAAAATATATTTAATTAAAAAATAAAAATAAATTATATTATTATTATAAAAAATTTAAAATATAATACATATATATAAATTATTATTATTAAAAATGTTATATAGAAATTATTTTAATATAAATATATATTAAATTAATTTTAAAAAAATAAATAATATTAATTAACTAACTATATTTTTTGTTTAAGTAAAATATAAATATAAAAATATATAATAAAAATAACTGGGGTCTTTAAATGCTTTAATCATTCTCATATAAAGGGATAACAGTTTACACATGTACAAACTTGTCTTATCATGTCAAATTACAAATCATAAATGCCTTCTCAAAGCAATGAGGTATGTTTTAGTATGATTATATCTTTGTCATTAAGCAATATTTGATAAATCGGTGGGCATGGATAAATGACATTATATTCATGCAAAGGATATTCAAACCATAACGATAAAGACAAAGTGCCGGAACAACCCCTCTTTAATCTTTTAATATTTCGTAAATAATAGTTGATTTCGTCAAAAAAGTCTATAAGTAAATAGTTGACTTGTGAGCGGAAGCAAGTCTGGTAAATATGCTATAAATAAATAGTTGACTTATAATAGTCAAGAAAGTGGTTAACGCACCTGGTATCGATATGTGATTAGGTTCTTTTGATTTTGATTATCTTATAATTCATTGGGTGGATCAAGAAATTGATGATGGTGATGATGATGATGGTGGTGGTGGTTAATGTCCGCTAAGACCAAACATTGGTATATCGGACCTAAATAAACAAATTATTTATTTTGATTTAGGATTTTATTCTAGGTAATTTCATGCTCTCAGTTGAGTCCCCGTTGTGGCGCAAGATTAACGTAGTTTAATTGAGTTTCCGTTGTGCCCCAAGGTTAAGGGAGTTTTTTAAGTGAGATTTTTTGCATTTTTCAGTGTTAGAATTTAGTGGAAAAAAGTGAGATAAAATTTTGATTTGTGCTATTTAAATTGGTTTTTCCCAATATATATGGATTCAACACCCTGAAAAACCCCAAGGTACTTGGATTGTGCACGGTTATCCATCAAACTTGTAATTTCAATAAATTCCTACCGAATTTTAGAGAAATTACACGGGAAAAATCCACCGGAAAACGTCGAAAAAGTCTCACTAAAGACAACTCGGAGATTAAGTCCATTGCGGATTTTCAAGCTTAAGTCCATTGTGGGAAATTACACGGGAAAAATCCACCGGAAAACGTCGAAAAAGTCTCACTAAAGACAACTCGGAGATTAAGTCCATTGCGGATTTCAAGGTTAAGTCCATGTGATTCAAAATATTCAAGGAATAAGGATTCCCGTATGACCTTATGATCATAGTTACCAAATTTGAATTCGACCCAATTTGATACGAACTATAAAATCCATGAAAAAATTCAATTGGTAAAAAAATCGATAATAGATATCATATTTTTTTGTTAGTTGTTCCTCAATTTATTTGAATTTAAATAAATTTATTAATTAAATAATATACGCAATTTACCAATAAAATATCCTAAAAAAATCTCTAATTATTTTTCCCTCCAAAACTTCTCTTTTTTCAAAACTATGATGTCATATAATTTTTTTTTTAAATTTGAGACTAACAAAAATTATTTATGTAATAGATGCAAATTTATAAAATCTATATTGAAAACTTGTTTATCTATAATCCCTTTATAAATAAAAACCAAAAACCCTTAAAATTAAACCACTTCACACATTTCTTTCATACCATGTTGTATAGGATTCCACAATTGGGAAAAATGAAATTTCCCAATATCACTTTTACCTTCTATTTTGATTTGCCTTTTTAACCTTTCATTTTCCTTCTGTGTATACGCCATCCATCCTCTATCTATTTATGTTCAGAGCATCTTATAACAATGAATGAATAAGCCACTTTCACACATTTTCTTTTCTGTTCTCTTTTCTAGGTTTCCAAGATCGGAAAAACAAAATTTCTACAATTTCATTTTTACCTGTAATTTTTATCCTTTTTCTATCTGTTATTTTCTTTCTTTCTTTTATATATCACATCCCACCTCTATCTATTTATTTTCCGATCATCTTATAATAACGAATGAATAATCCCTTTGCATATGTGACAGATTTTCACTCAATATAATCTAACACATTAACCCCATATCTTCAGAAGGCATCCTGCCCCAGAGAATTAACCAACTACATTAACCCCACGATTAACCCCGAATGCTATGGGTCAGATTAAATTTCAGCGAATTGTTGAAAGTCGAACTGAATTGGTGAATGTGAATTTTCGTTCGAACTGAATTGGTGAATGTGAATTTTCGTACGGTCCCACTTCGGGCAAACTTGGTAACTATGCTTATGACAACCCCAACCCGACTCCGACTATTTACCAATCTTCACAACATCTAACAAAACCGCAGAAAGTAAGCATTCAATTGCAATTTCTTTAAGTGATTTCCATTTATATGGAACAGTCGAGAATAGCTTTCTCTATTATGTCATATGGGATTTCTTGTGTTGAATCTTTTAAATGCCCCAAAATTGAATTACAGACAAGAGTTGAGAAATCTTCTATTTGGATTAGCAAGTTTAGGTGTCCAAGTCTTAGCTGAAATACTAAAATTAAGAGCCTTAGACTTAGTTATTGTGGAGTTGGAAGACCTTGGGAGTGATTAATTGGAAGAGTTGTTTCTATCTCCATAACACTAATGATTTCTTTGCCTCTCATTTTTGATATGTTGTAAGCATAGATAAGTAAAACGCTCGGTCTTGGCCTCCTCCGGAATTGCATTTGTGTCTCGTACTTTCCTCCCACTCCATTGTTGGACATTGGATAAACCAACATTCCTTGAGTTTTTCGTGACATGGACTAATCCCCTCTTGTGGATCCTTATCTCTAGCGATGTGATTGTTGAATAACATTTGCGAGTTTTGGTCTAACGACAATCGTGATTCCCAACACCAACTATATATAAACATTATGCCCTTAGAACCCGTTTTCCCGCCAAGAAAAAGTTGATTCCTTTAATTACATGCTGGTAAGATAACTCACAGAACTCAGTAACATAGAGCAAAGGTTTCCTATACCTGGTGTCGAGGAAGATGCGAGGAAGGTAAACACCTAGGATTTCTACTTCTTGTATAGTAGCTGTCATTTTCATGATTTGCTAAGTCATATTCTATCGATAATAAATTTCTATTTTTTTTTATATATATTTTCATATAAGTCGTGGTATCGTGACATGTGTATTCATTATGCTGTACTCTATGTACGTATATGTATTGTGTTGTGTTGTACATCAGATATAGATATATTATGTTATGTTGTACGCTAGGTGTAGGTACACATATTGTGTGGCTTTGTACATCGGGTATAGATGGATGTATTGTGTTGTACATCAGGTGTAGGTGTACATATGCGTTGTTTTGTACATCGAGTGTAGGTGTACGTATGTGTTGTGTTTTACACTGGGTGTAGGTGTATGTATTGTGTAGCGGTGTACTCCGGGTGTAAGTGCATGTATTATGTTGTGTTGTACATTGGGTGTAGGTGTATGTGTTGTGTGTCAGCTGTAGATGCATGTATTGCATGGTGTTGTATGTCGTGTGTGGTTGTATGTGTGTGATGCACACTATATGTATGTGCACATGGTTGAAGAGAAGACATTAGGTGTTTGTCAAGTGTGGCAACCGATTCGGTGTGTGTACAGAACATGGACAAAGGTAGAAGCTAAGGATCGACTAAAGGATAAGTATCAGTTTTTTATTTTAGTTTTATTATGCATATAATTTATGACTCTGGTCTATGATGTGATCTATGATTCTGGTTTATGATGACTATATGTGATCTATGATTCTGGTTTATGATGGTTACATGTAGTTTATGATGTTGATCTATGATGGTTGTGTTTTGAGCTAACCTGAATTGATATGTTTATACATGATGATTCAGTCAAAAATGCTAGTTTGACTTGTTGTGACGGGAAGTAAACAGGATTACAAGTGTACCTTATTGACGAGCTACCAATGAGGTATGATTTGAAGTTATTTTAATTTATTTTAAATCTAATGGAAGGTATGTGCTTGGTACATGAAGCAAGGAAATTCCCATTTGGGTGGTTGAAACTGACTGCAAGAATTAGCAATGTCAATGAAAGGAATTAGCACATGCAACAGTATGTTGGTAAAGCACTTCAGGAGCAAGACCATTGTGGGACACCAATACCCAATAATTTCCATTGATTTCTATGAGCATGCTACGTCTAATATGATGGTTTTAAGGCAGGGATATGACTTAGTTTTTGTATCTTCTGATGCGAGGAAGCCTTTCCAAGGGATGGGCTGCCTGAGATGGGGGTGCCAACCGAACTTGGAAGGTGTGTGACTACACAGAAGGGGAGGACCAAATTCCCTAAGGGGCTATGTAGCAGAGAAGGGAAGGATGGGCAATGGATTTGTTTTGGTCATTAGCATTTCTAGGTGGAATCAAATGCACATTGGGAATGCGCATTGGAACAATGAGTTCGTAACTGTTCACTGAGAGGAAAAGAGGAACAGGATTATAGCGTTGGACATTTGATGCAGTTTGGCTTTGGTAGTGAATTCTAAACTTCCTGGGAAGGAAGTAAATCTTGGTATTACTTTGAGGGTGGAGGTGTGAGCCTATGGATTCCCTTGTTGCGCTGATGCAGGCATTATATCCTCTTATTTGCTGGTTGAGAAAATGTGCATATGTGTATATGTGTGTATTATTGTAAATATCGTATCGAGCTAGATTTATAGAGCTCCATAAACAATATGATTATTTGTTGGGTGAAGAAAATGTGCATGAGTATATGTGGTTATTATTGTAAATACTGTAATGGGCTATGTTATAAAGCTATAGTAAATGATATGTTTGTCATGTTTTAGTAGATGATCATTGTAAATACTGCAACAAGCTATGTTATAAATCTCCATGGGCAATATGTTTTGTTTCCAATAGTCTTGCTGGTTATAGGTGTCATTGAACACCGAGGACAATGTTCCCCCAAGGGGGAGGGTTCTCTAATAGCCCTAGTTAAAAATTCATGTAAAAATACATAAGACCACAACCATGGGACACGTATTCCAAGTTGAATGGTGGGAAAAACATAATAGTGGGTGTTAACTCAGTTTATTATGGCTAAGGAAAATAGCAAAGACAATGAAAAAGGCATTAAAAGGAAAAAAGACATTTTTTGCACAGTTATTTATGAAAGTAATGGAAATTAGGAGAAAAGGAAGGTGAAAGGTCACATGTTGCATGTGAGAAGGAAATTGAAGGGAAGTAATGGAAAATGAAGAAAATAGAAGTCCCATTCATAAAAATGCTTCTAAGGATCAATACACAGACTTTTGTTAGTTTAGTTTTGGAGCTCTTTCATTATTCTCTCTCTCTCATACTCTTGGATACTTAGAGATTTCTTGGAGCACTCTTGGAAGAGTGTGGAATACTTGGATTTTTGGAACAAGAAGATAAAGGAATAGTAGGAAAGAGCAAGGGGACATTGGGATCAACAACTAAAACAGATTTGGATTCCAAGTACCAAGTTGCATGTATGTTTCCTCATTAGTTTTGGCATGCATGGCATATGCATGTGGATTATTGGTCATGATTTGTAACTAGCATGGAAGATTGCCTGGACTCACAGTGGATTTCCTAGCCTTGCCATTTCCTAGATAGCCATGGAGATTGTGGGTTTATTTCCTTGTTTTATTTTGATTGGTTCTCATGTTTTCTTTAGCTTGGATTGGGTTATTAGTTCCTAGAAGCCCTTGTTGGAAAATCACTCTAGAAGCCCTATAACAATTTGGGTTGAGTTACTGGTCTTGGAATACCTGGTTGGACAAACACTCTAGAAGCCCAATGACAATTGTGGGTTGAGTTACTCATCCTAGAAGCCTTGGTTGGAACCAACGCTCTGGAACCTGGGAAGGCTTGGGTAGAGACCAATCATATGATGGTTTTGTGATGTCTGACCATGATGTATAATAAATCTTTGATGGGTTGAGGTGGATGGCCTCTAGAATCCATGGATGGTGTTGGATTGATGTGTTCTATGAGATCCCACATTCATGCTTGGAATATTGCACGGGGGTGAATGGTTGAAGAGAGATTTGGCTCACCCATTCTACGGTCAGGTGAAACATGGTAGTCCCATACCAGGTTGGATTTTGCATCATTAATATGAGGTTATTTCTCCTTAGTATATCATGAGTATTATACTGGTTTGTATGTGGATTATATGGTTGTTGTTTCCTTTGTATTTCTGTTGTTATTATGCTGGTTATGAATATGTATTATGGTAGTGGTGATGTATGGATCTCATCATGTTTTTACTTGTATATGAATGAATAATGTATCTATGACCTAATGGATGAAACTGTAACTAAAGTGATAAAGAAAAAATGCCTCATAGCGAATCTCAGATAAGTATGAGAACCCTATGCTTAGATCTGTCATTTACACCTATAGATTTCATTGATGCCAAGTGTTTGATAGAATGTCAATCCCGATTGGTGATGGTCGGGCCTAGTCCTGGAATTAGTTTTTGGTTTATTAGTCTTGTCATCATGTGTTTAATGGATTCCAGAAGTTACAACAAATTTTGGGCAATGACATGGGCTCTAGGCCTAAAAAAGTGGCTCAAGTACCGACGACGCTAGCACAACTCTGTGCAATTTAGTCCCTTGATGCTTGTATGCCTTGTCATGAGAGCGTCCAAGGCCTCCTGGATGGTGGCAGGCCTATAGCATGGGAGTTTCTAGAGGTGAAATGGTCTAAAATATCAATGGGACCCAGCAATTGATTGTCAAAAAGGTGTGGATGGTTCCTGAGGGTCTTAACGCTGATGTTGAAGGTTTGTATGGTGTGTTTCTGTTGGTTCCACTTCCTTAACGTGACTTAGGAGGCCAAATCATATCATAGTGGCCTCTCATCACATGTGTAACCTGGTTGGCTTGTTACTTGGGTAGATATGGTAGGAGGGTGTTACAACAGAGGAGATTATCTATAGCATCAGTGTGGAAGAACTCATATTTATAGTGCTCAAGAGGCATTGGAAGTTGGGGATTTTGGATAGAGTATTCCTCGAATTTATGAAACATTAGATAATAGGCAGGATGATCATCATGAATATATTATTGATATGGAAGGTAATCTTTGTGATCAAGTTGTTTCTATTTTGATTGACCCTGAATCTACTATAGTTATATCAGTCTTGACCTGGTGGATAAGTGTTTATTGAATAAAGAAGTGCATGAAGAGTCTTTGTTGGTGCAGTTGGCTACAGGTACTAAGAAAAGAGTTCATTATTGGGTAACATCTTCTGCATTTTAGTTGAATGATATTTCTACATCATAACATATAAATGTGCTTCCATTAGAATCATACAATATGTTGTTGGGTATGGATTAGTTGTATGTTCACATGACTAAGGTAGATTACTATGATGAGGCTATTGAGTGCTTGGATGATGGTGGAGAGAAGAGAATCTTGTAGGGTAAGCAGAAAACTACATTAGTGATAATGGTTAAAACTATATAAGCAAAGTACAATAGTAGGAAGGGGTGTGTATTGTTTGCAGTTCATATTTCTAGTGACAAAGGGAAGGATGTTGAGGATGTTGAAGTCTTCAAGAGGTATCCGGTTTTCTAGCAATTTTAGGATGTCTTTCCAGCAAAGATCTCAGAGTTACCTCCTCATAGGGAAGTGGATTTTTCTATTGAGTTGATGCTGAGAGTAGCGCCAACATTAAAGGCACTGTAAAGGATGAACACTCTAGAGTTGGTTGAATTGAAGTTGCAGCTTAAGGAAATGATTAATAAAGCGTACATTAAGCCAAGTGTGTCACCTTGGGGTGCATTAGTATTTTTTGTGAGGAATAAAGATGGTACTCTCAATTTTTGCATTGATTACAGGAGGTTGAATAAGGTGACGATTAAGAACATGTACCCTTTGCCACAAATTGATAACTTTTTTGATTAGTTGAAGGGAGCAACAATGTTCGTGAAGATTGATTTGAGATCAAGGTATCATCAGGTATGCATCAAAGAAGAGAACATCTATAAAAGTACATTCTGGAACAGGTATGGGCATTATGAGTTTAGTATGGTTCCTTTTGGTTTTACTCATGCTCTGACTACTTTTATGTGTTTGATGAAGAGAGTATTGTGTCCTTATGTGGAAATGTTTGTGATAGTAGTCATTGATGACATATTGATATATTCTAAGAATGAGGAAGAGCATACAGAACACCCGGAAATAGTATTAAGACTGTTGAGAGAGCATCAGTTGTATGCCAAGCTCAGTAAGTGCAGTTTATTTGATACAAAAGTTCATTACTTGGGGCATGTGGTTTCCAAGGAAGTTATAACGGTGGAAGCAGAAAAAATAAGAGCTATCATGGAATGGGAAACTTCTAGGAATTTGGATGTGGTCAAATCATTCATGGGATTAGCATGTTATTACAGGTTGTTCATTAATAACTTCTCACACATTTCCTATCCTATTACATCATTTTGGAGAAAATGAAAGAGTTTTGAATGGACAGAGGAATATGCAACTAATTTTGAGCAGTTGAAGCAGTTTATTACAAATTCTCTTGCATCTCATATTTCAAATCTAGATAAAAAGTTATTGGTGTGTATAAATGCTTGCAATAGAGGGATTGGTGGAGTTATAATGCATAAAGGACATGTAGTATGCTATGAGTCAATGAAACTAGATGAGCATCAGCATAATTATGTGACTCATGATCTTAAGTTGGCAGTGATCATTCATGCTTTAAATATGTGAAGGCACTATCTTCTTGGTAGGAGGTTTTCTCGATGAGTGATAACAGTGGGATGAGATATTTTTTTAACTAACCTAATTTAAATGCCAGGAAAGATATACAGTTGGCTACACTAAGTGAGTTTGAATTCGAGATCAACTACATTAAGGGTAAAGAGAACAAGGTTGGAAATGCTCTTAGCATAAGAGTACAGGTAAATCACATTGCAACAGTGAGTATAGGTGATCAAGATGTGGATTATCATATCACGACAGATGGTTTGGTGAGATTTAGAGACAGAATCTATGTGCTGGACAACAATGAACTCAAAAATATTTTCTTGAGGGAATTTCATGCTAATCCATACTCAGAGCACTTGGGATTCCATAATACATTGACAACAGTTAAGAAATTCTATCATTCACAGAAATTGAAGAAAGAGGTGACTACGTTTGTTGCAAAATATTTGTATTGTCAGTGTGTAAAAGTAGAGTGTAAGCATCGAGGTGGTTTCTTACAGTTGATTCTAATTCAAGAGTGGAAATGGGAGGTCATTTCCATGGACTTCATTATAGGTTTTTCAAGGACATCGAAGCAGCATGATTCTACTATGTTTGTGGTTGACAGTTTAAGTATGGTAGCTCATTTCGTTGCAATTAAGTCTACAAATTCAACTAGCGAGGTAGCATAGATTTTCATCAGGGAGATAGTGAGATTGTATGGTGTTCCTAAAAAGATTGTATCTAACAGAAATATCAAGTTCACTTTCAGGTTTTGGAAGGAGTTTTTTGCAAGTTTGGGGACAAAGTTGGCTTTCAGTACAACCCACCATCTGTAGATAGATGGACATACAAATAGGGTTAACAAGATTCTTGAGGATATGTCGAAAATGTATGTTATGCAACAATAACACAAGTGGCGAGAGTATTTTCCACTGGTTGAGTTTGCATATAATCGTGGGTATTAGGAATCCTTGAAGATGAGTCCATTTGAGGCACTTTATGGGTGGAGATGTAATCATCCCATTAGTTGGAGTGATCCAATAAACAAGGTATTTACTGGAACAAATATGTTAGCAGAGATGGAATAGGAAATACAAGTTAGCAAGAGGAATTAGAAGGAAACACAAGATAGGAAAAAGAGTTATGCTGGTCATCACAAGGTATTTAAGGAATTTTAGGTTGGGGAAGATGTGTACTTGTGCATCAATCCCAAGAGGAACTCCGGAAGGATTGGATCATGTGCCAAGCTGGCACCTTGGTATTATGGGCATTTCAAGATCCATGAGAGGATTGGACCAGTGGCCAAATGACTGGCACTACCTCTGATAGTGAAAGTCCATGATGTTTTCCGTGTTTCATTGCTTAAAATATACATGAAGGGTGTTGATCATGTGATTGATTGGTTTCTATTGCAAGTGGAACTAGAAGGAGAATTCAAGCCAAAAGCCCAATGAATTTTGAAACGAAAGATGTTCATGCTCTAGAATCAGGCAATCGAGCGAGTTAAAGTGTAGTGGAAACACTTTAAGCCTAATGAAGCTACATGGGAGATGAATGATCATATGCGAGATATGTCTCCTCTATTCGTTGATTAAGCGAATGTATTATGATATATGTGTTTGATGTTGAGTTATCATCATATCTATATATATATATGTGTGTGTGTGTGTGTGTGTGTGTGTGTGTTGTAAATATCGCATCGAGTTGTGTTGTAAAGCTCCAATAAGTGGTATGGTGTTCATGGTATGATGATCATGGTCTCAGCAGTATGATATGATGTAAATTTTGCATCAAGCTGCATTATAAAGCTCCATGGGAAGCATGTGTTTTGCTAGTTTATAAGTTTCATTGAACACTAAGGACATTGTTCCCCCAAGGGGGAGGGGTTTGTAACAACCCCTAGTTTATTTCCTCTGTAAATAAAAATAAGACCAAGGTCATGGGACACATATTCCAAGCTAATTGTGGGTTAAAACATAGTGATGGGTATCACTGGTGCTTAATAAATGGCTATAGAAATAAGTAAAGGAATTAGAAAACACAAAGTCACAATAATTGGAATTTTATTTATGAAATAAAGGAAAATAGGAGGAAAGCAAGGTGAAGACACACATATTTGCATGAGAGGGAAATTGAAGGAAAAATGAAGGAAAATGAAGAAAATAGACGCCTCAATGATAAAAAGGCTTCTAAGGATTAGTTCAAAACTTTTGTTAGTTTAGTTTTGGAGCTCTCATTTCATTCTCTCATTCTCTCACACTCTTGCACACTTAGAGAATTCTTGGAGCACTCTGGTATTCACTTGGATTTGGAGAAAGAAGACAAATGAAAGAAAGAAATCACAAGGGAACAGGTGGATCAAAAACTATAGCTAGATTACTTTGCAGATAACATGTTACATGTGTGATTTCCCTACTGATTTATGTATGCATGGTATATGGATGTCATTTTTTGGTTATGTGTTGTCATTGGCATGGTGGATTTCCTGGATTGACAATGGTTTTATCCTTTCCTTTCCATTTCCGGGATAGCCATGGTGTTGTAGGTTTTTCTCCACTTGATTTTTTTCTAATTGGTGCTCATAATTCATTATGGATGTGGGCCGAAACAAATGGTCTAGAAGCCATGGAAAAACTTGGGTTAAGTTACTAGTCTTGAAGCTTAGGCTGGGACAAATGCTCTAGATCCCTTGGTGGGTTGAGTTACTAGTCCCTGGAGTTAGGCTGGACAAATTCTCAGGAGCTCTGGAAGGTTGTGGGTTGAGTTACTAGTTCCTAAATTCCTAGATAGCTTGGGTAGAGACCAATTTGGTTGGTATTAGTGATGTCTAACCATGGAGGCGGAATCACCATGGTTGAGGGTTGAGGTAGTTTGGCCTATGGAAGCCATGGTTTGATTTTGTTTTAGTTATTCCATGATATAGCACATTCATGCTTGGAATATGGTGTGAGAGTGATTGGTTGAAAGAGAGGTTTGGTTCAACCCAATCTATAGTCGAGTGGTGTGTGAAAGTCCCTAACTTGGTTGGTATTTTCATATGTTAATAAGAGTTATCCTTGTATTGTGATTCATGTATATTTGTAGTGATTATGTTAGCAATATTACAACTAAGTTATCATGGTTTCTATGTTGGTTATGTGATGTATATTACTCATGGCTCTTTGCATGTTTTGATGAATGTATTAATGGTTGATGAATGCATGGATTAAAAAATGTTATTGCAGCTATTATGAGAGGACGATAGAAATTCTTGGCGATTCTCAAATAAGTTTCATACCCCTATGATCAAATATGCATTCATGACTTGTAGCTTACATTTTCATCATATGTTTGATGAAGTGACTATCATGGTTAGGCCTGGTTAGGTCAATTTATTGTTCAAGTTTTGTATTTTTAGGATCATCCTTATGTCATTTATCATTTTGAAAAGTCTCGGGTAGTTCTGGCTAGGGGTCTGTAGGTTGGCCTGGAATTGTGGCTCAAATATCGGAACCACAAGCACTAAATTGCGCAATTTAGGTCACAACTACATGGAGCAAGGCTTGTGGGTGCAGTTGGAGGCCTTCAACTAAATGAAGGTAGTGTCATGGGTGTGGTTGGGAGCCCAAGTCAGTGTAAAGGGGCCCCAACTCAAGGTTTGGTCACCTTGGGTGGTTCTTTGGCCCCAAAGTGTCCTATAGCCCTAAGGGATGTTGTGAGTTGTTAGTTTGTGGTCATTTTGTATCCCCCACTTCCTAAATTGAAGCATGGAGGTAGAGTCATGTCATAGTAACTCTTAGTCTCATGTTTACCCTGACAGGCTAGTAAAATTGGGTAAATGTGGGAGGGGGTGGTTACAAATATTAAATATAAGAAGGGTAACACCAATCATGTCCAAATTTCCTTAGTCGACCCCTAATTGTGGCATTGAGCATAGTTCTCAACTGTTGTGTGCATGATACCTTTAGATGCCCACAACTATATGAAAATGATTCAGAATTCACTACTACCAACTAAATGTTGATGGTTGGAAAGCCAATTCCATACTTCCACCTTCAAGATGGATTGTTGTGCTATCTAGTACATCTTTGTGTTCCTTCAAGCGAGCTTTCCAAGCTAATTTGGGAGGCACATTACAACCAGGTTACAAGACATTTTGATGTAGAGAAGATAGTGGTAACATTGTAGAAGTATTGTTATTGACCCAAACTCTGACATGGTGTTGGAAAATATATTAGATCCCACATTGCCTGTGCCATTGCGAAGCTAGCCATTTAAAATAAAGGCCTACAAACTCCTTTGGTTACTCCTCGCCTACCTTTGGAATCCATCTCCATAGACTACATGTATGGAATTTATTCTACAAAGCATGGTAATGATTATTTGTTTGTGGTCATTGATATATTTTCTAAGATGGCCATATTGGCTCCTTGCAAGAAGAGAATCACAAAAAAATCCACAGCTAAGCTCTTCCTCAAACGAGTGAGGGTACATTTTGGGATCCCACAAACCATTATGTCAAATTAAGATAGCAGTTTCCTAAGCGCATTCTGGTCGAGCCTCTAGTCATTGTTGGACACTAAGCTTACCATGCCGACTGCATTCCACCTCGAGACTAATGGCTAAACAAAGGTCGTCAATAAGATGATAGTGCATATACTACACATGTACAAATATAAGCATCCACAAACATGGGATGAGAGTCTTCCCTATGTGCAACAAAACTACAAAAAACTCTCCATAGCTCAACTAGCCACAACCCCATTCAGTTGGGCATAGGATTTCAACCATTATGTTTAATTGATGTTGCAATGACTCTTGAAATTACATAAACATAATCTACACATGTTCAATACGAAGATGATAAAGCCAATACTAAGTACAGATAATGCCATGATTAGCATCAGGTGCCATATAAGTTTCAAGTGGGTGACAAGGTTTAGTTTCATTTACAGAATTAATGGCTTGTTGAAGCCCAACTGAAGCTTCGACCACTCCGATACGAGATTTATACCATCACCAAGGTTGTGGGTGACAATGATTTCGAGTTAAGTATCCCACCATTCCTCAATCTACACCTAGTATTTAATATGGACCACCTTTAGTCATACTTTCCACCATTGTTGGACACATAAGATATTGTTGAGCAACTGACACCAATAGAGCTCAACCTAGATTGCATTGAACATGTCACACTTGATTGGATCATGGACACACAATTTAAGAACACTCTCTAATAGAGGATCCAAATGTATTGGGTTTTCAAAGCCAACCAACTCCTGCACCAAGGCAAGTAGCTCACTAGGGACAAAGTTCTACAGAAGTTTCCTCACCTCATGGAGGCACTCAACACAATGGGACCATTGTTTCCTAAGGGAGGAGGACTGATCCATGTGGATATTGGTAGCCACCTTCCTATTCCACTTACACACCGAACATTTTTTTCTATTAGTTTCCTATTTTTCAGCACAGTTTCCTATTTTAATAATTTTTTATTTTTGGCAGTTTTCGGGTCTTGGACTTCCAAAGTCATTTTGAGATCCTAAACGACATTTTTTGGGAAACGACAATTTTGATCCAAGTTTGTAGTAGAAAGTTATTATCCTCGAATATAAATTTTTAATGGGCTATCATGCACATCAAATGAAGATCGTCTGCCAAAGTAATGACCTCGGGAAGTTGATGTTCCAAATAATCGCATTGGGGCCCATACCTTTTGGCACTTCATCTCCTAGGGTTAGGTTTTTGGATGTTTAGGGTTTCTCATTGTTTCTTCATCATAAAAAGGATTTTAAGCCTCATTTTAAAACAATTCAAAAGACATGTAGCTCACACATCACTTCTCAAATATAAGCTACCATCGCCCAAGCAAGTTTGCTTTCAATTTGCATGTAAACAATTTTCAACATTTGTTATACATTAATTGAAGTTTAGTTTCACTGTACCTCTATGTTTCTTTTTTAAATTTGTATTTCATTTCGTTCCTTCATAAATCCAGATCATTGTCACAATTGCAACACTCTGTTGATTGATGCTGCTCCCCCTTTCACTGCACTCTATCTCCAAAATATTCCAAGTTTTTTTGGACTTGTTTGTTTCTATAGTCTTGTAAAAATGCTATCGTCCAAACCTTGTTGAATGACAAAAAAATGCTGCCACATCATCCTTTTTTTTCATAAAGAGCTAATCCTTTTGATGTTGTGTCATGACCTCATAGATGACTTGACTTGGGGATTTTTCAAACCCATTTAAAACAATATCCCAAAACCCTTTTGCATGTAGTATAGCTCTAGTATTAATAATGTAAAACTGATAATTTTTACTAGAAAAAATAGGTATTCATACTCATAAAAGCTCAGCTGAACGGCCTAAAATTCTCATAAAGAGGTGGTTAAGATTAGAATCATTGAACATATCCATACTTGTAAAGGCTCATATGAATAGCCTCAAATACTCATAAAAAACAAACATTATAACGATGTGAAAATTAAATACCCATTAAAAAATTTGAACCTTGAATCTCAAAATTTACATAATACCTCATAACAAGTAATTATCAATTAACTATATTATAATTAAAAAATTATCAAAATAAAAATAGACAAAATCCCTTCCCATTCTTTTAATTTCTCCTTTTACCTTTTTCATTTTTTAATATGCACTCATTATAAAACACTCTTAAAAAATATAATACAATAACCTCCTATTGTTTTTAAGAAGGAAACTAATTAATAAACAATTTCAAATTTATACAAAACCTGGAATACCATCATACATGTGAGCCACTTAATCCAAAACTGTAGTCATTTGGAATTATCCGTAAATTTAATAACTTGAATAATTTTAATAAGACCTTTAAAACATTCATGTATTCTCTTTACCAATAATCCAAAATTTTAATTGGTGAATTTGAACATTTGAGTACTTTACACAAAATATGTCATTTGCGGCTTTGGATATTTCCAATATTTATGCTCAACGATTAAAAAAAAAAAACTGTGGCTTGAGCAGATTACTCTACTACTCAACATGGCGAGGCCTCAATGGTGGCTGGTGGCAGATTTACAGATCAAGGCTAATGCTCTTCACGGACTAAGGTCCCCTTGAAACAACGACCTTTGAAAAACAAAGAATGGCAGCTACAACTGCTCGACTGACACCTGCTCACAGTTTAGGATGGTGATATGTTTACAAATCCTCAAAATCATGTTTATTTTCTCTCAATAGGGTGGTGGTGGTTCCGCAATTAGCTACTCTCCTTAAAATCTTTTCACATAACGATGTTTTAAGGATCCATGTTTATATTTTCATACATATAATATAATAAAATACAATAGGGTTGTGGCTCTCTTAACACTCACATAAATACCTCACATAATGTAATAAAACATAATAGAGTTGTGGCTCTCTTAATATTCACAAAAATATAGTGTAATGAAACATAATAGAGTTGTGGTTTTCTAATTCAAATTTACATATAAATATAAATAGACTCAAAAAAATTATTATAAATTTTTCTTAAACTAAAAATATTTGCTATAGACTAATTGTTTTTAAATTTATATTTTACTAAAAACAATTAAAAACCATATAAAATTTGGCATACATATTCTTTTTTGCCAATATTAATCATGGAAGTGAAGTCACATTTGTTATTCCATAAGCTTTGGATGAGTCTACAAGAAGAAAAGTTAGAAAAAATGATGTTTTTAATATCCATTTAATGTTATATTTCGATCTATTTTGGTCATTTTTACATCGATATGGTTAGTTATTAAGGAAGTGTAGTTTGAATGAAAAGTGTTTGCAAGAGTTAAAGAGTATAAATTTTTTATACAATTTAT
>APFE031318400.1:64838-94189 GCA_000404065.3 Pinus taeda
AATAATTTATTTTTTTTTACTAATTTTATAATCACGTAAAAAAGAATTTAGCATATTTAAAATCTCATATTGTCAGCATCATCATATATAATCATGTCATATTATAAATACTTTCAAAAAGCAACGTGTTGTTTTCCCATATTATTCTTATTGAAATTCAATCCACAAGGATAACGGCTAGGAAGGAATGCCCCGAGCTCCTTTTTCTTTGAATATATAAATAAATAGTTGACCTTTGATCATCGAAAACTCCTTTTTTTTTTAATATATAAATAAATAGTTGACCTTTGATCATGCAGGAAGTGAGATGCACCTGGACAAGGTTCCTTTGACTTAGATTCACCCATATCTTCAATTCATTGCCTTGCTCTCTCTGCCCTCTCTATCAAAATGCTTGCTTGATCAAGAAGTCAAGTGAAAGCGACTGCATCATGCTTTCAGTGGAGTTCCCGCTATTACGTTATGACTTCCACGACTATTTATCAGTAATCACAACACCTAACACCACTGCAGAAGCTAAGCCTTCTATTGCAATTGTTTTCAGGGAGTTCCATTTATATGGAAAAGCCGAGAATAGTTTTTCCTATTAGGCCACGCGGATTTTCCAGGGTTGAAGGTTCTGACGGCCCCAAAATCCGATTACAGTGTTGAAGCTTCTGACGGCCCCAAAATCCGATTACAAACCCAGAGTCAAGAAATCTTGTATTTGGATTCGCACCTCTGGTGTCCAAGTCTTAGCTGAATACTGAAATTAGCAGTAATCATAACTTATGGCGTTGAAAACAGCTTGTCCTCATGGCGCAGAGGGGTCTTATCGGCACCAGCATGGCCTATTGGTATCAGCAGAAAGGCTTTTAGAAGACGTACGGGCTCATTTCATTAATGGGGCAGGGTCTGATCATCTAAAATATGACGAGTTGCAACCAGCTGCCTCATCTATTCATGATGCCAACGAAGGAATCTGCTGGTGGAATCCTGAAATTTCAGTGCTGCCTCTGAAGGAAAACGATTCGGACGACATGATGCTCTTCGAACTTCTCAACGAAGCCGCTAAGCATGGATGGTCTGCATCTCATCGACAGCAGGAGACGGCGATATCTGGAGCGTCTGGATCCACGGCCAGCACGCCTGTGATCTGCAACACAAAAGCAATCAGGGCACAAGGTGAAGTTGCAGAAAAGTCGACTACAAAGCGATACAGAGGCGTCCGCAGACGTCCAGGGGGCAAGTTCGCTGCGGAAATAAGGGATTCAGGAAGGCAAGGGGCTCGAGTGTGGCTGGGAACTTTCAACACGGCGGAGGAGGCCGCCATGGCTTATGATAAAGCTGCACTTCTCATTCGTGGAACACGGGCGTCTTTAAACTTTCCTGTCGATGTCGTGACGAAGGCTTTGGCGGACACTAATTACAGATGCGCCTCTAAACTAATATCCTCTCGGCAGAAGCGCATCAAAATCTGTGATGGTCACATCCAATTAAGAAAGAAAATGGGGACGCCAGACGTAGAATCCCTCGCAGTGGATTTTAAGAAATATATTGCAGAAGAAGATGATGGAATGAGCACTATGCGGCAGAAAAAAATGAGAGAGAGTAGTACAAATAGAAGTAGTGATCACATACAAGAGGTGGGGTCAGCATTAATGGAAACCAATGCATCAGATCGGAAGCATCTACCGAGTGGTGCATGCGGGTTGATTAAGGATGTGCGAATTAGTAATATATGCTTAGCCTTAGACTCCCCTGTTGTGGAGTTGCAAGACCTTGGGAGCGATTACTTGGAAGATTTGCTTCTATCAACTGAGCACTCTAATGATTTTCTGCGCATTTCTTTGCCTTCATTCTTTGATATCTTGCAAACATAAATGGTGTTGGCCTCCACCTGATCTGTATTTGTGTCTCCTACTTTTCTCCCATGCATTCATGTATAAACATGATGTAGCTTACAGCAAATTTTCCCACGAGAAAATGTTTGATTCGTTTTCCGCGCGGATAAAAGAATGTAAGTAACACAGAAGTTAGAACAGAGGATTTTCATACATGGTGCCAGGAAGGTGCCAACAAGGGAATACGGTTGCACCTTCGCCCGCTTGTACAGTAACAGGTTTTCTCTTGATTTGCAACGACCTTGAATGCTTTGCTTATATTCATATTTTTCTTTTGTTCATACGACTTGCTCTAGTACAAAAAGGGTTTTAAAAAAATAGTATCCTTCTAAATTATGGGATTTTCCGTCAAAGTTTTGCTATGGGATTTTCCGTTACAGTTTTTCTATTGAAATTGGATATTAATTATTACATCAATGATTATATCTAGAAAAGTTTGCTCTCATTTTTTGGTGTTTAAGTTACAACGAAATGGTGGTGTGTAAAGTGATTAAACTAGCCATTATTTTAAAAGGTACAAAGAGGGCCCGATAAGATTATTAAATTAGAATTGTTGAATTTCTCTGGAAGAGATGTTGGTTTAACCTTAACGGAAGAGCAATTTGAGCTGGCTTCTATCTGCACTTTACTTTATGTACATGTGATTGCTAATCTGTAAATAGTAATAAAAAAGATAAAAATAATAATAAGAAAAATAAGTAAACTGCTGTAAACATAGAACATACCATAACTTAACAGAGTGATTAAAAAAACATGCCGAGAAAAACTCCACCACATTTTAACCAGGTCTAAGTTATAGCTATTCCAACAAAATCGTTGGGTCTTGCACATAACCTCATAATTTTGAAACCCATGCCATATGGGTGGAACAAACCACAGCAAGAATGTAACACTAGCAGATAGGTTAACACACAGTCGGCCTCACTAGTGTACCGATGCCCCGTTGGCACTTGGTTGTATTATAAACGAATATGCAATGTTACAAAACTCATCGAGTTTGACTCAGACACACAAGTAAAACTCGGATCCACAGAAAACCAGCTCAACTGACTCGCTGGTGAGCAAGAATCACTGCCCATGAATCTGGCATCCTAGCAGTGAGTCTGAAACACAAATACTTGCAGGTCAGCGAAGTTTTTCCCCTGTCTGACTTTTTCCCAAATTAAATAATAGTTTTTTATTTCTGTGTTATCAAAGTTCCTGCAGAGTCCGAATCAAACTCTTACTCTGATTTTTCACCAAGCTTTGTCTGACTTTTTCCCAAATTAAATAATAGTTGTTTTATTTCTGTGTTATCAAAGTTCCTGCAGAGTCCGAATCAAACTCTTACTCTGATTTTTCACCAAGCTGAGTTTCTCTTACTCTGATTTTTCACCAACCTGAGTTTTGAAGCACTGCCAATATTTTCTCGAGTATAGATAAGAAGCCCTGGTTGTCAAAAGAGAGTAAATGCGCTTAGAGATCAGGGGAAAATTTTGCAGTTACTCTCCAACCACCCTAGGTTTTCTCGAATGCGATTGCTCCTACAAGAAACATGAATAAAATCTTTCTTAAATACCATTCGGGAAGTCTCTCGCTAAGTATAGGGCAGACTCCGAGAGCCTACGAGATGTTGGGAATTTTTGATAATTCCAAACAAAAATAACAGAGAACAATGTTTTGTTTTTGCACAGGGAGCTGAAAATTGTTTGAGAGAAGAACAGAGTTTTTTATACACATAAAAAACTTTGTATTAATTAATAAAATTGTTTGATACAAAAAGATCTTCCTTTTAACAAAGGGATTACACAGGAACACTTCAATTCCACACAAAAAAAATTACTGTGTATTTCCCTGAAAAATGTTACACTGCTGTGTGTAAGTTACATATTGCTTATTACATTGCATTTCAAAAACAAAACATTACATTCACTGCTGTGCAATTTTTTTACTCACCTGTTGCTGTGTGCTCCCCTCACATTTCACGAGCCACAACAACTAAAACATATTCACACTGCTGTGTGCTGCATTTTCATATTCACCAACAAAAATTATATTCACGCTCTTGCGTGCTCCCATTCATTTCTCAAATAGACAACTACACCATTACAATCACACTGACGTGTACTTCCCTTACATTACATATACAATGAACAACTCTTACATTCACACTACTGTGTATTTCATTTCATGTTTTACAAAACATGAAATCTTGCCTGCTCCCACTCATTTCTCAAATGGACAACTACACCATTACAATCACACTGCTGTGTGCTTCCCTTACATTACATTTACAATGAACAACTCTTACATTCACACTACTGTGTATTTCATTTCATGTTTTACAAAACAAAACAGAGTAATACATTACCTTCACGCTGCTACGCATTACCATTGCATTCACCCTTCTACGCTGCTGCGTATTTTTTTCTTTCAGCGAGCGACAATCACATTCGCACTGCGTGTTCCCCTTGCAAGTGCACAACAAACAACTAAACATTCTTTCGGGCTGCCACGAGTTTTTTCTCATTACATGTGCGCTGTTGCGTTTTTCACATGTCAACAAAACCTACACTCTGGCACGGTGGTTAGCCAACACTGCACGGAAGATCTTTTGGGCCTGGAGGTCCTCCCTTGAGAAATTGAAAACATTAAAGTTAAAAGACTTTTACCTATATTCTACTAATCCAAGTAAATACCATTAATTACTTCACAGGGGAACTGGCGGTCAAAAATTCCATTTCACTTTCACGCAATGTGGTGCTGCAAGCATGTATGAACCGTTGATCTCATCGGACGGTTGAAAAACCATATCGCGCGGCTCTAACTGTCGAACTTTATGCTCCGATGAAAACCATTTTAACAAAACCGCTGAGCACGTGTCAGCTGCTGGGTGTTATCGCTGCGTCCGGAGGGAAAACTATTAACTCGTGAAAAGCGGTGCGATGGAAGACTGGCTGTTTTCGGAAACAGTACGTAGCAGTTGGAAATTAATATTTCAACACGGGATTCAATTCCAATAACACGTAGTTAAAGATTATTCTAGAACCCTGTCCATCTTGAGTTTTTTACCATGGATAATGAGATTCACCGTAAATTGGATACTATGAAAGGAAAATAAATAGTCAGCGAACTGCTTGCCGAAGGTTGGCAAAGGTTTAGATACTTAAAGATTATAGACTATTCGCATGAAGCCCGGCGATAAGCAGCCAGTAAATATTAGAATTTCGAGAAGCGTGTGTTAAATGTATGGATTGAACAATGCCATAGACATAGGGAAATTCAAACATGAAAATGAAGAACAGCAGAGGAACATTTTACATGGCCAGTGAAGCTACTATTCATAATTGATCGTATTTATGAACCATTTGGTAAGGACAAAACGAACCAACCACATATATTTGTTTTAATTTTCACAACAGTCGCCGAAACCAGAGATCAGAAGCCTGCAACTGAAATCATCAAAACCAAAGAATTAGGAAACCCTGCAGATTTGAGAACGAATAAACTTACGGTCCAGATATCGGCCGGCACGGGTATAATTATGGATAACGAACAGAACCACGCATAGCCAACGGTGAACAGAACGTGTCGAGGAACCTCCGGGCCAGCAAAATACTTGAGCGTGGCAGCCACCATGCCCAACGTCAATGGCAGCGATATCAGATAAAACACCCACATTTTGGGGTCGTGAAACTCCCCTGTTCAATTCAAACCCTGATATTCGAAGGCATCGAACGAATTCCCCTCAGAAATCCTCGATGTATAATGACGATCTCTGGGATTTCTGATCAATCGGTACTGAATTGTGACGGTATCTAGACGCCCGGCGATCGTCTTTACAATTGCACTTCCTGAGTACTATAAATGAGAGATCAAAGTGAAGGAAAGTAAATAACGAAGTCTATGAGAGATCAAAGTGAAGGAAAGTAAATAACGAAGTCAAAGCAATTAAAGGTAAACCAAATTTTTAGGTGTGGAGACTTCATACGGCATGGAACATTCATAATCACACTTTTCGTTTAGGTTTCGAGCGTTCCAGGGCTGAAAGCAATTAATCTAGAGAAAAATAAAGAAAATGCCCTATTCTGAAATGAAGGAATTGGGTTACCCGTAACTGTAATTGAATCCCTGCGCATTGATCATCCTTTAGGAACTCTTCAATTGGAGTTTGTTGTCCATCGATCCTCTTGAATACCCTGCATCAGATTTGAGATAGATTTGAGATAGCCGGACCTGTATTAAAATGGCTGAAATGAATTAAAAATATATTATCGCAATTTAAAAGAAGAGCACAAATGAATTAGTGATGGTATGTACCTGAAATTATTGGGAGAGAGTAGAGCCATTATTGAGAAAGAGAGTAGTTGCTGTAGACCGCCCTTCCTTTGATGTTGGGAAGAAAACAAACTCACACTCACTTGGCTCAGATTCAGATTCAGAGATTCATGTACAGGCACCAACATGCATTGGATAGAAGTGGCAATTCTCTCATTCGAAAATTCTCTCATTCGCAAATTCTCTCATTCCAGTATCCTCCATGTTGACTTACATAAATTTAGCTGAATTTGGGTAAAGTAGTAGTGTGTAACAGGTGTGAAGTGGAAAGCTGAAAAGTGGGATAAATGTCATAAAAATCTGTGTATAGATGTCAAAATGACAAGAAAAGTGTAGAGGTTTGTTAGATCAACGAAAAGTGTAGAGGCTTGTCAGATCAACGATTGAAAGTGTCTTATCTGATCAAACGGAACAAGGTAAAAGTGTTGACGAAAAAATTGATGCTTAAAATCTATTGGCCTAAAAATCAATTATTATTTTCATATTTTAAAACATTAAGGAATTTAGACTTCTGTGATCCATAACATTGTTTAGAGAATTTTCGGGTAAATCACATAAATAATAATTTGTCGAAGCGATGAACCACACTGATTGGTTCGAAACGCGTCGACAAATTATTATTTATGTGATTTCGCGGAAAATTCTCTAAACAATATTTTAAAACATATTAATAAATTATATTAATTAATTCGAAACTCAATTAAATCTCAAAAATATGATTAATTTAAAAGAGAATCTTATTATCGATTAAAAAAATCATAAAAACCTAAAATCTAACAAATCAGACCTATCAATTAATACAAAGAACAAATAAAATATGGCCACAACACAGAAATATTAGAACAAAGATATCTGCACTGATGCACTGTAATTTTAGGAAATGTATGCAAATATTCATTGCATTACACCACTATCTGTCTCCGAGAATTAACCGCTCAATATTCGTAGCTTTGCATTTAAAAACTGTTCCTGTTTTCACGTTCAGCTTAGAATTCAATTCGAGCTCCTCTGGCGCTTGTTATGTTCCGGGGTCTCTGTCAATACTCTCTTTTTCTAAACCGAAGATATCTCGATTGGAGCAATTTTATATACTTTAAATTGAAAAATCTCGATCGGAGCAATTTTAAAAGTATATAATCTTACTTGGAATTAGACAAGTTTAAAATCTTAATCGGAGGAATTTTAAAAATATATAATCCTACTTAGAACTAAACTTATAAGACTAATTTAAAATTAAATCTAGAGACCAAACTTCCTCACCTAATAGAACACGTCTCCATCAATACTTTTTCCATCTTAAACTCTGTCCATCATGAAGTCAGCGGGACGAGAAATAGGATTAATCAATATGATTTTAGAGAAATAGGATTAATCAATATGATTTTATAGAGTGTGATGATTATTTGTTCTTAATTTGTCTCGCTCAATACTCTGTCCATCTTCAAGCCAAAGGGAGAAGAAATAGGGTTAACCAATATTATTTTATAGAATGTGATCATTATTTGTTCTTAATTTTTCATATATTTTGTATTATTTACTCTATGGTTTATAACCTAGGTTTTATGAAATCTTGCACGGTAAGTGTATATGGTTTTACAGTAAGTGTTGAAAAAGGGATTTAGTTTAATCTTTAAAATCTAATTCAGGTTTGTCTTAATAAAGAATTGTTGGTTTTGGCTTTTGCATTCTGTTAATCTTTAAAACTAATTCAGGGTTTTTTTGGTTTTCACTTTTGCATTGTGTTAAAAATAAATATTTTATGTTATATTTTTTTTCTAATGAATATAGACAAAGTTAAGAGTACAATTTAATGATGTTTAAAAAATTTTAATTGAAATTTTAGAGAGAAATGGAAGAGTCTAAAAAATTATTTTCACTAAATAAAATCAGAATTTTTGTAAAAGGGAAGAAAGGTTAGTAAATAGAATTGATGTTATAAATATGAATTAATAGGTAAATCCTTTATAGAAATAATTGAGAATTAGGATAAGTGAAGAAAAATTGTGAGATTTTTTTTCAGTACTTAGTATGGAGGGTGGAAAAAATGCTTCTAAAATGAAAATAGTAGCCAATGTTATTGACATCAATGTCCAGTTAAAATTAGCAAGGGCCTAGAAAAAAAAAAAATTGTAAAGGAAACATTCTTAAAAATAAAATAAAAAAACATCAATAAAAATTATAAAAAAACTGCAAAAATATTCATTTCTTTCAAATTTCTTTTAGCATCTAAAGCATCCATCACATCAATAATGAATCATATAATCAACCTTGAGTCCTAACTTAGCCTCAAAATATAAATAAAGAATATAATAAATGTAGCTCATCATCACGAGTCATTTGTAATGAAATTAGATACTTAAACTAGTGATTTCCTCTACCTCTTTTATGAGCAAAGGTAGTGGTTTTTCCTCCAGAGGAAGAAGGCCTTGGGGTTGGCATTTTCTCTGGAAGAAGAAGTAAGCGGTAGGCTCTCACATCCTCTATTGGTGACCATGTTAGGTGGTGTTGCCTCCTCCTACTCCTTGTCTTCCTACTTTACCTTTCTCCCCCCTACAACTGCTACCTCCTCCTCTAACCAAATAGGGATTGATTCCATTGCAAGACTCTCAACCTCAAACCTTCATGTAGCCATGATATCAAGCTCATCAAAAGATATGACATCCAAATTAGGTGTTTTTGAAGTTCCCTCACCGTAAATAAAAGATTATAGTATGTACATAGACCATGTCATTAAAGAGTTGAGACTCCAACCTATATGAGCTTCATAAATTATAAATTAATAACTATGAAAATATTAAATTATAATTATAATTATAATGAATTCAAAAATTTTATTTGAAATTTTTTAACCAATTGAAGTTCTTGGTATGCATCTTTTCAAAATACAATCCAATTGTGCTTGCATCTAGAGGATCTACATATTTGGATAAGAACTCAAATGGAAGGCATTTGGAAATTGAGTACTCTTGCATGAAAGCTTGTCCACCAAGAATCTACAAAAAAAGAGAAGAATAAGAAAAAATATTGAAAGTTGGAAGTTGAATCATAGGTAAAGAGATAATAATATATGAAATAAAATTTAGCTTGCCTAACATTTTGGTGTTCATATGCTGGATAGCCATGTGAAAACTACATGTGCCATCTATCATTATACATATCTCCATTTCTTTATAAATGTTTGCACATTCTTGTAGAAATGGAACCATCTTTTGAACACAAGTGAGGAATCCATCCATCACTTTAGCATCAAATCTAAAACCACAAGAGTAGGAAAATGTTGGGATGAGGTAGCTCCTATAACATCAATGGGGAGACAGAGTGTATCATTCCATGGCTCATAAAATCACTCTATGTATCAATAATAATTTATGAAACCCCTCATCCTCCTTATCTCCATAATAGACATGGATGACTTCTTTATCCCTATCCATGAGCTCATAAAAATATCCTACTATAGGCTTATCTCAATCAACTAACCAAATAACTTTACTAAAGGTTTGATAATGGCATACGCATCCTTCACTCACCCAAAATCTCTCCTAATATGAAACTAGATTGCATATGACTGCCCCCTCTGATTTGTGACTACAAGATTAAATACACCACTCTAAAAAAAACATTCTCTTTACATCCCACATTTAAGTCAAGAGAGGTTGAAGATATATGAATCTAGTGGCACACTATGTAATGGAAAGAAGCACCAAGTTCTTGTTCTTGGTGAATCTTCTTATCAAGCTAAGCATATACGCACGATTATATATAAATTGTGTTTTAGTCTTGGATGATTCAATAATATCCCCGACATAAGGAATTTTATCTATGTCCTTTAACATTAAATCAATACAATTTGTAGCATTAGATGTCTAAACAAATTTTAGGACATCTCTCCATAAGAATCATGCTAGTGGCAATATAATTTGCAGTTTTTTCCTTTATGATTTGGAAAACATTTTATGGATATATTTCCTAAATGATTAGGTCCAACAATGTTAAAATTGTAGCAATAAATGGATTCATTTGTATTGTGCCTTAATCAAATGGAGAAATCCAATTTTCCACATCAGTAGGATGACTTGGATTACAGTTAGTTGGAGTGACATGGCTTTGTCTCCTAGTTAAATCAATAAATTTGAGTTATAGGCTATAAGTAGATTTGTGCATAGGTTGATTGTGAAAATCTAGTGATTTAGTTGAGTTATTGTTAGTTAAACTCATTTAAATGCGCTCTAGTATTTAGTGGAGTCAGTAAGAGTTCAATCGAGTAGTTATAACTGTTGTTAACTCACTTATCTCTTAGTTAACTGATCAATCTACTAAAAATAGTCTCAGTCATGCATGGAAATCGAATTTCCTAGTTGCAGTCGAGGAAAAGGAACATTATAATTATCAATTGTATACTAGTGGAGTGTACAAAGTTTTTGCATTAAGAAGGTGACAAATTGCTTCAGGATTTGCGCAAGGAAATAGGGAATTATCCTATTTTTTAGGGGCTAATTTCCTCAAGGATTGCACAAGGAAATAGGAGGAAAGCAGAGGCCTATTTTAGCTGAGTGTTGTTCAGAGTAGGTCAATGAGCAAGAGATCAGACTTGTAGTGTAGTGTGTTCTTCATGTGTGAAGCAATCATTATAATTGATCCATATTATCATTTGAAATAATGAAAAGCAGCAAAGGGGTTTTTCCTAGTTGGTTTCCCCTATAAAGTCATCGTGTTCCTTATGTTTTGATGGTTGCATGTTATTGCATGTGTTTCCAGTGTGTGTTTTCCTTTCCGCAAAATTGTAGAAGAAATTTGTGTCTCTTGTTTTTCAGTTCTAATTCACTAGTAGTAGCAATTTCTTTTCCATTTCAACATGGTATGAGAGCTACAAAAGGCTATATAGAAACCTTGTTCGATATCTTATTTGAGAGAAATTTCTATTTGCATAGTTTTTTTATGCAGATTCTCTTCTCAAGTTTTTGTGCTGGGAAAGAAAGGATGAAAGTTTTCCTGAATGACAATGGAGTATGGGAATACACACAAATTAATATTCCAAAACCAACAACATCAGATGCACAAGAACTTTCTCACTGAAAGAAGGACACAGGAAAATCCAAGAGGATTATTCTGGAGGGTGTCAGAGATAATCTGGTTTCAAACTTGCATAAAAAGGAGACTCCTTTTGCAATGTGGAAAACTCTCACAGATCTATTCCAGAGTAGTAGTGATGCCAGGAAATTGGCATTGAGAGATAAACTCAAGAGCATTCGAATGCAGAAAAATGAAACCATTCCTTAATACCTATCTAGATTCACTTAGGTTCAAGATGAACTTGGAGGAGTAGGAGAAAATGTGCCATCACCTAAACTTGTGAGCTTAGCACTCCTTGGCTTTTCGAAATCCTACCATAGCTATCAGGATTCAATTAATGGAAGAGAAAAGCTACCAGGTTGGGAAGACTTTGGTCTGATTTGGTGTAGGAGGAGATTAGAAGAAACACTAGAGGTGGTGTCACATCCAGCTATGATGAGAACGAAGAATGTGCTCTAGTTAGTTAGAGAAAGAATTTTAAAGGAAATAATGCCCAAGGCGAGGAAGAACCCAACTATAACTATGGAAAGAAGAAATACCTTTTAAAGGAAATAATGCCCAAGGCAAGGAAGAACCCAACTATAACTATGGAAAGAAGAAATACCTTTTAAAGGAAATAATGCCCAAGGCGAGGAAGAACCCAACTATAACTATGGAAAGAAGAATATCTTAGTAAAATTAAATGCTTTCACTGCCATGAATATGGAAACTATGTAACCAAGTGTCCACACAAGAAATCTGGGAAGAAGCCTGCAAAAGGAGTAGGAGGTGATTCTCTCACATCACAATTTGAATTGGATTTCACTCTCATTGCATACATGGCAAGTATTGTACGAGGAAGTGTATGGTACTTGGACCCTAGAGTCTCATTTCATATGATAGAATCTAAAGAGTTATTCAGTAGCCTAGAGGAGAAGGACTAATAATTACACATAGAACTTGGAGATGATGGGAGGTATAGTACCAAAAGGAAATGTACTACCACCTTTAAGAGGGATTCAACCTCCCATCGTCAACTAACAAATGTAATGTATGTGCCTAGCTGGAAGAAAAAATTTATTTCTATGGTTGTATTGGAGGACAGAGGATATTATGTGGTGTTCAGTAAAGGGAAATCTTTGTTGAAGCATGTTGCTACTGGAAAAGTAAAATAAATTTTGTGTTATAGTAAATTGGTGTTACATTGAAAAATATCTAGAAGTTGGAGGTGGTTGCATGCATTGCATTGAGCAGAAAATCAGAACATGTTCAAAGTCGAGATGTTGGAGAACTATGGCATAGGCGCATGGGTCACCTACACCATGGAACTTTGAAAATAATGCAACAGATCACCATGCAGGACTTCCAAAATGCACCCTTGACCAAAATAATGTTTACAAGGGATGCACCCTTGGAAAATATGTGAAATCCACCTTTCAGGGCTGAGATAATAGAGCTGGAGCCATCATGGAGTGAGTCCACTCAGTTGTGTGCGAACTATTTTCTACAGTCTCAGTTGAAAAGCACATGTATTATGTAATTTTCATATATGAATTTTCCCACAAGTGCAGGATCTATTTTATGAATAAGAAAGATGAAGTGTTTACAAAAATTGTTGAATTCAAAGCATTAGTTGAAAATGATTCTGGACAAAAAAAATTAAATTCTTAAGAAGTGATAATGGAGGAGAATGTGTGTTTAATGACTTCAAAGAATTTTGTGCAAAGGAAGGTATTAGAAGAGAACTAATTGCACCCCACAACCCATAACAAAATGGGGTGGAAGAGAGGAAAAATAGAAGCAATGTAGGGGTTGCAAGAAAAATGTTGCATGCTCAACAATTTCCATTATCCTAGTGGGAAGAAGCTAGTAATACAACAATTTATTTGCAGAACCAAAGCCCTCACAAAATAATTGACATGATCACACCTGAAGAATCTTTCTCTAGGAGGAAGCTAGATGTATCCCATTTTCAAAATTTTGGAGCTACAATCTATTGCCATGTCTCCAGGGATAGCAGGAAAAAGTTGGAGCATACAACTAAGATGGGGATATTTGTAGGATACACAGAGACACCTCAAAACTATCAAGTGTATTTTCTCACTTAGGATTAAAATTATTAGGAGAGATGTTAGATTTGATGAGGGGAAGGCCATCAGAAGTTATCTAGAGAGAGAGATGAGTATTCCACCAGAAGAGGAGCTTCTAGTTTCAAAGGAGGAGTCTCAGTCAGAGCTTGAGGATGTTGTGGAGCCACCACATGTGGAGGAGTAAAGAGTAGGCCAAGTGGATGCACCCACTCAACCAGAATCGTCTAGAGAGGGGAGGAAGAGAATGAGAGAGTTTGATGGGTTGGTATAGGATGCACAGGAGCATGTGGTAGCTCCTACATCCTTGCGTAGGAAGAGGAGATCACTGAACATATATATTGGTTATATGGAACTAATGACAGAACTCATTGATTTTAAGCCTTCCCCATTTGAGGAGGAAGTTTCCCAACTAGTCTGGGTAGATGTCATGCTAGAGGAGTATGACTCCATCATGAAGAATAATGCATGGGAGGTGGTGCAAAGACCAGAGAAAAAGTCAATGGTTAGTTCCATATGGATATACAAAGTGACACATGCAACTAATGGAAGCATTGAGAAGTACAAGGTTGTAGTTGTGGCCAAAGGCTTCTCACAGGTAGAGAGAGTTGATTATGAGGACAAATTTGTCCCAGTGGAAAAATAGTCCTCCATCAAAACCATTCTAGCATCAACTGGATAGTTGGGGTGGAACATCCACCAAATGGATGTGAAGGCCGACTTCCTCAATGGAGTAGTTGAGGAGGAGATTTACATAGAGAAACCTGATGGGTTTGATGCATTTGATAGGGAGACACATGTGTGTAGAATCATGAGATCCCTCTATGGTCTCAAGCAAGCACCCCCTACTTGGTGGACTTGGCTTCATTGAGAGTGAAGAAAATGCCAATATCTACTACATTATCTTAGTCCTGTATGTAGATGACTTGATAATGATAGGAGATGAGAATTTGATCCAGTCTTGCAAGGAGGACATTGCAAGAGAGTTCAAGATGAAGGACATGGGCTTGATGCACTGCTTCCTTGGATTATAAATGTGGGAGAGAGATGGAGAGTTGTTTGTGGGTTAGGGGAAGTATACCTCTGAAATACTTCAAAGATTCCATATGCAATATTGCAAGCCTATGGACACTCCTCTAACTACCAACTTGAGGAAGAAGGATGCGTCTATAGGAGAGGCAGTATATGCCACTATCTACAGATATTTGGTGGGGTCCTTGATGTATCTGGTGAAAACAAGGTCTGATATATGCTATGTAATTAATCGGCTTAGTCAATTTATGGTGAAGCCTACCAAGCTTCACTGGAAAGCAACAAAAAATGTTCTTAGATACCTCATAGAAACAACAAATTTTGGTACACGAGGACTGATGGTGTGAAGCTCCAAGGCTTCACTGATGCAAATTGGGTAGGGATGTTGAAAATAACAACAAGAAATGATAAAAATAGAATCCAAAATATTCTAGTTTTAGTTTGTCCTTAAACTAAAATTGTGAATTAAAATTTGAATTTAGTCTCACCAGCTGCTTGGAAATAATTAATTAATTCATTATGGATTAATTAGCTTGAGAAATTCAAGTTAGAAGTCTTTCTACAGTCATGCAACAATTATCCCTTAAATCAAGGAGATTATCCCTTAATGAAGGAGATAATATTGAGCTATATTTGAGTTGTAATTAGTTAGCTCAGTTTACTATGTTAATTCCAGTTAAATTAGTTCCAAACTGTTTGAGGAACTAATTGTGAGTTATCAGTCAGTTGATGCATGCATGAAATAAACAAGTGTACCCCAAATAACTGAAGATTCTCTCATCAGAAACTCATGCATGTCTATTCTAAGAAAGACCCAGTTGAGCTAAATGTCAAGGATAGGTTACTATCAGTTGCATGTGTTTTCCTATAAAGGAAACTCATCCATGCAGTCAAGGGAAGGTTCCTTGAGGATTTCGCAGTCCTGACAGGGTGTAGGATCAGTGTGAGTGATCAGTCTTCCACTTGGTAACAGGAGGATCACCTAGGAGAAACTGCACAAGGAAATAGAAGGCTTGGAGTGCAGAGAAGAAGGCTCGTGAGAAGCTTTGATTACCTGAGTGCATCCAGGAGGATTGTACTGAGAGCTAAGGCTTTGTGTAATTCTAATGTTTTTCCAACTTGTATGATAATATAGATAGTGGGGTTTTTAGCTGAGGCTTTCCCCTGAGTATTCTTCTGTGTTTCATGTGCATTGATTCTTCTTCTGATTATATGTGTTCAACTTGATCTTGCTCAAATATTTTAAGCTTCCGTAAATTGATTGTAAAAGTAGATTAAAGTATTTTCCTTTAGTTATATTGCATTATCAGGTTAATCTACAGTCAAAATTTCTACATGCTATCAGAGCCAAGTTTATCAGAGCCTAGTTTATCGGAGTAGTGAACAGTATATAGAGAAGGGAATTCGAAGTTTAGAGTTCGGGGTTGCAGGTGAAAATCAAATTCGTATCATACTTTAAGGTTGGCCAATGACATTCTATGGCTTGAGACTCGAGTATGCCTTGGAAGGCAACTCGAATTACATAGCATGGAAAGATCGCATGGAGGTTGTATTAGAAGACAACGTCTTGAAGGATTTCATTGATTAAGAAATCCTAAATCCAGGTTCAACTAATGCACAAGAGTTGGCTAAGTAGAGGAACAGTGTGGCGAGGGCGAGATAGATCATCCTTGAGGGAGTTCAAGACCATATTGTCTCAAGTCTCCATGGGAAGGATACTCCATATTCAATGTGGAAGAAATTGAAGGACCTCTACCAAAACAGTAGCGACCAAAGGAAATTGGCGCTCAAGGATCAACTTCGAAGAATTAAGATGGAGAACGACGATACTATTTCCACATATCTGAACAAGCTCACCACTTGTAGAGATGAGCTTGGAAGTGTGGGAATAACTACTGTCGATGATGATATGGCGAGCCTCACTCTCCTTGGCCTTCCAAAGAGCTGGAATAGCTACCAGGACTCTGTGAATGGAAGAGAGAAACTGTTGGATTGGGAACGACTGTGGTCGGATCTATGCAGGAGGAGATCAGGAGGAGCACACAAGATGGTTCTTCATCCAAGGATGATGAAGAAGAAAATCTGGCCTTAGCAAGTAAGGCAAGGAAAGGTAAGGGGAAAGCGTCCCATTCTGAATCGAATTCTTCTCATGGAGGGAAGAAGGTTGACAAGTCTAAAGTGAGATGCTTCAATTGTCATGAGATGGGTCATTATGTGACTAATTACCCATCGAAGAAGTCAAAGAAGGGATCCTCGGATGGATTGGAAGGTGAAGCATTAGCCTCTTAGTTGGATATGGACTTCACCCTCATTGCATGCATGGTGTCATCGATGATGGGTTGTGGTTGGTACTTGATAGTGGAGCCTCATTCAACATGACCGGCGATAAAAAAAAAAATCGGTACCTTGGAGGAGAAATACCTCAAGATGCGCATAGAGATGGGTGACGATGAAAAGTTTAGTGTTTTAGGAGTGGGCATGATTGCTTTTCAGAGGGAGCATGGAGCTTCTATCACCTTGACAGGTGTGAAGTATGTGCCTGGATTGAAGAAGAACTTGGTATCGGTCGCGATGTTGGAGGACAAAGGCTACGATGTTTTCTTCAGTAAAGAAAGGTGTTCCTTAAACACATCATCATGAGACAGGTGAAGCAGATCGGTTCACGAGTCAAGAACCTGTATGCTCTTGAGGTTCAAGATGCATGCAAATCTTTGAAGAGCAAGGAAAATGCTAGAGACTTGGTAGTTAAGAGGGAGAGTAAATTACCTCTCAACATATAGCCCTAGAAGAAGTCTTAGACAATTGTGGAGGAGGCACAATTGGAGATGCTGAGAGGAGACCGAGTGGAGGAATCCACTCATGCAGAGACCTCCAGTACGGGGAAATTTCGAGCCAAGTGGGCAGAGAGATCACGTGCAGTCATACCTCCAGGTGTGAGGTGGGGCGATGTGAAGTGATAGTCTCAAGAAGGCTGAAATTGGGTAGGGTCCATTGACAGGTTTTATCTCATGGATCATACCTTGCTACGGGAGCCCAAAGTACATAGCAGCAGGAGGAATTAATGGGATTGATGCAATCAAAGATCAAAGTGACAGTGGCTAGAGCAGTCAGACACTGAGAGTATAGAGAAGGATTGACAATAATGTAGAAAGGTTGAGTTAGCAGAAGCGCAAAGTCTTTTAGTCAACAGAGGTAATAATAGTCAGAGACTTTGATGGTAGATGCATCATACTAATTCAGGTTGGATTTTTTTTGTTGTTTCTGAAGTTGCTGGAGCAACAAAACTAGAGGGAAGTGTTGCATGTAGAACATTCCAAAGGTTCAGGATCGGGATCAAGTTGAATTCCTTTCTTGTTGAGAGGGAGCGTTGAAAACAACAACAAGAAATGATAAAAATAGAATCCAAAATATTCCAATTTTAAACTGTCCTTGAATTAAAATTGTGAATTAAAATTTGAATTTAGTCTCACCAGCTGCTTGGAATTAATTAATTAATTCATTATGGATTAATTAGTTGGAGAAATTCAAGTTAGAAGTCTTTTTGCAGTCATGCATACAAATACACCTTAAATTAATGGTGAGATTATCCCTTTATTAAGGAAGATAAGATTGAGTTATATTTGAGTTGTAATTAGTTAGCTTAGTTTACTGAGTTAAGTCCATTTAAATTAGTTCCAAACTGTTTGAGGAACTAATTGTGAGTTATCAGTCAGTTGATGCATGCATGCACTTAACAAGTGTACTCCAGATAACTGAAGATTCTCTCATCAGAAACTCATGCATGTCTATTCTAAGAAAGACCTAGTTAAGCTAAATGTCAAGGACAGGTTACTATCAGTTGCATGTGTTTTTCTATAAAGGAAACTCATCCATGCAGTCAAGGGAAGATCCCTTGAGGATTGCACAGTTCTGACAAGGTGTTGGATCAGTGTGAGTGATCAGTCTTCCACTTGGTAATAGGAGGATCACCCAGGAGAAACTACACTAGGAAATAGGAAGCTTGAAGGGTAGAGGAGAAGGCTTGTGAGAAGCTTTGATTGCCTGTGAGCATCCAGGAGGATTGTATTGAGACCTGGCTAGCTGTGAGAGCCAAGGCTTTATGCAATTCTAATGTATTTCCACCTTGTATGATAATACAGATAGTGGGGTTTCTAGCTGAGGCTTTCCCTTGAGTATTCTTCAGTGTTTCATGTGCATTGATTCTTCTTCTGGTATATGTGTTCAGCTTGATCTTGCTCAAATATTTTAAGCTTCGGCAAATTGATTGTAGAAGTAGATTAAAGTATTTTTCTTTAGTTATATTGCATTATCAGGTTAATCTACAGTCATAATTTCTACAAGGGAGTCCATCAAACAAGGAGAGCAATTTAGTAGTTATCTTCAATGTTGGGTCAAAAACTATTTCCTGGTATAGCAAGAAACATAGATTTGTAACACTCAGCTCAGTAGAGGATGATTATATGGCTACTAGTCAATCAAGATAAGAGGGCATTTGAATGAGGAAAATTGGTGTTGGTATTTTAAGTCAAGAGATGGATCTTAATGTGATTTACTATGATAATCAGAGTTGTATCAAACTCTATGAAAATCCAGTATTTCATGACAGGTCCAAACACATTGATATCAACTACCATCACTTGAGAGATTGTGTGGAGAAGATAATCATGATTTTACAGTACATTCCCAAAGAGGAGTAGGATGCAGATATTTTGACAAAGGCATTGTGAAGAGGAAAATTTGAGTTCCATTAGAGCTGGATAGGGATGATGTAGAACCCTTTACTTATTAAGAGGAAGTGTTAAAATTTTAGCAAGAAAAGGCTTCATTTGACTTGTACCATAGTAAAATGAAAAAAATCAATCTTCCACATCAACATGATGAATTGGATTACAATTAGTTGGAGTGGTGTGGCTTTATCTCCTAGTTAAAATAAGTAAATTTGAGTTATAAGCTAGAAGTAGAGTCGTGCATGTGTTGATTTCTAAAATCGAGAAATCTAGTGGAGTTATTGTTAGTTAAACTTAGTTAACGGAGCTCTAGTCTTTAATGGAGTCAGTAGGATTTAAATTTAGTTATAATGGTTGTTAACTCACTGGTCTCTCAGTTAACTGATAAATTTACTAAAAATAGTCCTAGTCATGCATGGAATTCGAATTGTCTAGTTGGAGTGGAGGAAAAGACAAATTGCAGTTATCAATTGTATATTAGTTGAGTGTACAGAGTTTTTGCATTGAGCAGGTGATCAATTTCTTCAAGATTTGCATAAGGAAATAGGGAATTCTTCTAATTTTTAGGGTCTAATTTCCTCAAGGATCGTGCAAGGAAATAGGAGGAAAGAAAATTCCTATTTTGGTTAAGTGTTGGTGAGAGCAAGTCAACAAGTAGGATATTAGAATTGTAATGCAGGATGTGCCTCATATGTGAAGCAGTCATTGTAATTGATCCATATTCTCATATGAATTAATCCAAAGCAGCAGAGGGGTATCTCACAGTTGGGTTCCCCTGTAAGATCACAATGTTACTTTTGTTTTGATTGTTGCATGTTATTGCATATGTTTCTATTGTGTGTTTTCCTTTCCACATAATTGTAGAAGAAATTTGTCTCTTGTTTTCAATTCAAATTCATTAACAATAGAAAATTTCATGCCATTTCTACAAGCAACTCACTAAATAATTATGCATCTTTAATATGTTAAAATGCATCAACATATTTCATAAACATTGTCCCATGAGGACAATTAACCAAGAAGTTAAGAAGGGTCCTATCCCTTCCAACCATCTCACATCATAGTGCATCCAATGTATTCGCATGATGCCTTAAGCTCCTCTAATATAGTAGTGCAATAGACCTTTTCATTTAGTAAAATAGGCCCTCTCAAATCATCATAAGAAGGGGATTTCTACCTCAAGCTATAAATAATAGTAACATCAAACATAGACTAGTAAAATGGATTGTTCTTGGCGATGCTCAAAGGAACATCACTTTATAGAAAACATCTATCGATGAACTTTTCAACTTCTTAATTCTCCTTTCTTTTAAGGACCAACCTAATAGAAGGTTATGCACCAGGTGTGATTTCAGGAACAAAACATAATGAGGTAGATGAGTGGTTAGCCATCAGGGAAGTAAATAAACAATCTCATTTCCCCCCACTCTTCCCTTTGCAACTGGACTTATCATAACTTCCTTGTTTTATTTGGCTACATTCTTATCTTGTAGTGCGTTGGTGACAATATGGATGATTTAAAGACATGGTTTTAAGCAAGCTCTTACACCATGTGCCAAAATTAATGCAATGCCGAATCTCAATCGAGAGATTCGTCCTGTCATATGCTTCCCAAATAAATTGTAGTTCAATTTTTGTTTATTTAATCTCCCATCGAGTTCACCATATTCCCACGTAGGGTCCAAATTTCTTGGTCTTTCTATTCTTCAATGCAATAATTGAACCTAAGGCAGTGAAAAAATTGAAAAATAATTAAAATCAACATTTTTGTAATTAAAATATAAAACATTTGCATGAGAGAGAGAGAAAGAGAGGAAAAATAAAAATAAAAATAAAATAAAGAAGAGGAAGGAAAATTGGCGAGCATGCAAGAAAGTAGCAAAACATGTAAAAAATTGTGAAAACACAAAAAATAAAAGAGGTATACATACGTAAAAATACACCATCATATGTGGGAAGTGGGAAGTTGGAAACCCTCTCCACTCAATAAATTGATCATGACAAAAAACACACTCCCTCCCTTGAAAGATGAAGAAAATTTAATGAATAAAGGGAACCCATGAAAAATGTAATTTAGAAATAATAATAATAAAGAAAAATAAATAACAAAAATTTATGTCAAGACATGTAAGTGTGTCCATGGTTAAAGGAAATCAAAAGCCACCATAAAAAAACATGGTGATGGAAATGGAAGTGGTGTTCTCCTCCTTGGCTCAAGCAAAACCAATCTCCTCATCCATTGTTATCCAAACCCTTCTCAAACCCTTCTCATTGTTTTCAAAATAAGAGAAAAAATAAAAATATCACTTGAATTACCCCTTGTCCTACAACCCATGATTTTTTCATGACTTTTTGTAACACTTCTTATAATAGATAATCAAACTGGTCCTTATTCTTATATTTACCTGAGTTAACATGGTCTTTATTATTATGATTTTTTCATGACTTTTTCAACACTACTTATTACCGATAATCAAAATGGTCTTTATTCTTATATGTGCATAACTCAACTTGGTCTTTATTATTATATGTAGATGACCGATGTGTATTGTTATTTTTATATATAAGACAAGATGTATTGATTTCATGAATATACAAGGCTAATTTCAATTTTTATACATGATACAAGATGTATTGATTTCATGAATATACACAGCTAGAAATTAGCATTGGCTTAAAAAACAACTAGCATAAATCACTTAAAAAAATATATGTAAATAAAAAGAACATTGGCCACCCTCATGTAATGTTTAAAACCCTATATAATTTATGGCATTGTCATCGGTGTAATTAGATTCTATAAGATTAAAAGGAATTATATAATAATGCTTTGAAAATTTGACAAAATAAACCTATATATTTCAAAGCATGTGGTAATGAGTCAAATAGATCCATAAGCATTAAAGAAATTACCTATACTTTTATTAAGAAAATTACAAATTGTAAATAAATGATATGAATAATTATAAATTATTAAATGATATGAAAATAAATGATTAATAAGATGTATAGTTGAATTATAATAGATCAAGTATTTAATCAGTTTCATAAGGAATATTTGTGTTTGAAATGAACTTTAATCTATAACTGTTATTTTTAAATAACTTAAATGATGTGATTGGTATTATTAGAATATAAATAGCAGGCCAAAATATTGACTATGTTAGAAGCTTTTGAATAATAAATATATATATATATTATATTTTAAACAAATAATATAAGAATTTGAATCTAATAAACTAATACTATTTAAGTAACGCGTTAAAATGATGCACGGTATTTATATTATCGTGAAATAATTTATTAAAAATATCTAAATAAATAAGAAATAAAATGTTGTTTTAATTGTTTATGAAGAGTAGAATATAGTGATGGGGTGCATTGTTAAGTCACTTCGTGATGTCAAGGTTACTGGTTCAAAATTTTGTGGGAAAAAATCTAACCATGTTAAGGGTTGGTGTGGTCCAAATCAGGTGTGATCCCCAAATGACTTTGATTTTGGCGACTTAGAGGCCCTTGGGTCACCGTCTTCAAGCCATAGATCAATCTGATATAATCTTTGGAGAAATCAGACAACTTAACAAAAAAAATGGTTCATTCCATCTTAAATCTATTAACTTACGTAAAATACTTAAATAAATTATAAAACACTATTTTTATACATTAATTTAATTATAAATTAAATTATAAAACACTATTTTTATACATTAATTTAATTATAAATTAAATTATAAAACACTATACTTTTATACACTAATTGAATTATACATTAATATTCAATTAGATCATATTTTCATAACGAGGTTCATGTAAAATGGAATACATTTATTTCCACGTCAATTGCATTGGTTTTGGTGGGTGTTCGTTGCTTTGATTTAGTTAATAATATAATTTCATTGGTTTTGGTGGGTGTTTGTTGCTTTGATTTAGTTAATAATATAATTTAATCCAAACCCATTTATTTCCATTTCAATTGCATTGGTTTTGGTGGGTGTTTGTTGCTTTGATTTAATTAATAATATAATTAATTGGTTTCAATGTTGTGTTATAAAAAATGATATAGAGGAATTGAGTAATTCCATTGATTCAGGCATGAGTGTATATTTCTTAAATCACATAAAATATCTAGATAAATTATAAAACACTCTTATTATTATTATACATGACATCATATTTTTGTAATGATCTTTATGTAAAATGGAATACATTTATTTCCATATCCATTACATTTGTTTTTGGGGTGTTTGTTGTTTTAAATTAGTTAATGATATGATTAAATGGGTTTCAATAGTGTATTAAACGATACAGAAAAATTGACTAGCTGCATTGATTTATGCACGAGTGTATTTGGTTATATTGATAATAATTATATACTAGAGTAATTATGAAATTGTATTTTTTTTATCAACATAATAATTGAACGAGTGTATTTTGGTTATATTGATAATAACTATATACTAGAGTGATTATGAAATTTTATTAATTTTATCAACATAATAATTGAAAATAATAATGATGATATATATTAATTTCAATAGTAATATTATTGTAAAGAATATTAATAGAAAAACAATAAAATTGATTAAATGAATTTATGAGATAAAATTAATTGTCATTTTTTAAAAGAAGATGGGTATATTATATTGATTCAGCTAGAAGCATGCCATCATTTTTACATTCAGAGTTATATGCATGTCATCATTGTTTTACAGAGTTATAAAAATAGTCTTGCTTCTATCTGGCCAATTAATATCTATACTCCTAACCACATGTATTTTAAAGATTCTCCAAAAGACTCCATTATACATTCTATACTTGCAGTTCATAGAAAACCATTAAAATAATAACTGATGCCATCTTGCTTAATTTCAAAAATTCCTTCTTGTCGTGGACGAGCTGACTCCACTTGAGGGTGTGAGTCCCCGTGCATAGGTTGGTCCATAATTTCCTCTTGATGATGATGCCCTTCTCGAAATCCCTAAGCCAAACCGTCCATGACGCCAAATACCTCCTTCAGAATGCCCAATATTATTGTCTCTACAGAAAGTTCAATAATATAAATTTTGAAGGCCAACCTATCTTCTAGCAATTGTAAATGATTAAATGTGACCGTTAACCACTCAAGTTATTCACACATCAAATCAAATTGGGTGTGAGCCTCCATGGATGCATTGTCACCGTTCTCAGTTATGAAAGATGCAATGCCCAATAGATGATACTTCATATATTCCCCGCTCTCTAATTGGATTGAGCACTCCATCTTGTAAATATTACCAGAATTACACTGTCTAAACAAGAGGTTTAAGATTAGCAGTTATCATTTATAGGCCATCTCTCCCATTTCACTTTTGTCTCCTTCCCTCTACTCACATCCAATTCCAACTTCCTGGTTCTACACTTTTCTGACAAGATTTTCCATCTCTGAATCATCTCTACTATGTGTAGGCTCAAACAAGATTAAGACTTCCCGAACTTGTTGCGTGTGACAATGCTCGACCTTTGCACAAGGTATTAAATTGAACAATCAAATCGTCCACCTAGCTTGGAGCACGTGACCTTCCTTCTCTTATCATAGTTGAGGGGAGATCACATGCAATACATTAAAAGAGCTAGCTGCTAGTTCCAAACTTCCAATATACTATTCCTTATGCCAACAATTACTGCCCTGCTAAACCTTAATTCAATTTTATTTATTCTCCATATCTTGATGGAACGAGATATTAAATCCCATCTTAATATATGAATTTTATTCATGGTATATCTATTATGATTGAAGAACAATAATCTATCATTAACACACCTTGATCAAGGGTTACTCCTTTGTTAGCGAGCAAGCCCACAACTTGATTATGGTTCCCTTTGATGTGATAAAACTTCATTTTTTCAAATTTATGGATTTGAATATGGATTCTAAGTATCATTGAAAGGAGATCATATTATGGTGTTTATTTTGCTTTGATGATTTTTTGGACTATCAACATGGAATCCCTAAATATTACCAGATGAGAAATATTCTTTGCAATTACCGCTTCCAAACCTTGTCATAAAGAAATAAGCTCTATTTGATTATTGGTAGTTGTGTCTAATCCCTAAGTGAATTGTGTCTCTATTCCTTCTTCGAGGCAAAAATTACCTCTCCCACTCTAGCCTCCCCTAAAATGAATTGTCATTTATTATAAAATTGATTAAATGCATCTATTAGATAAAATGAATTTTCATTTATTATATAAAATGAAATTTCAATGTTAAATCGAATTCCATCACTTTTTGTTAAATGTACTTGCTATGTTAATGTTTTCGTATCAAACCCATTATAATATAAAGCTGTATAGAAAGCCCACATGGCGTAGGGTATACGGTGATGGGGTGTACTATTAAGTCACTCCATGATGTGAAGGTGAGTAGCTCCGTGGGAAAAAATCCAGCGATGTTTAAATCATAAATAATAGAGGTAATATTGGAAAGTAGTACAAGGAATGTAACAAAATTAAATGTTTAAATAGTTTTTAAATCCAATCTTCCTTTTCATATGATTAATATTAAAATATTAAAAAACTAATATAAATTGGTAAAGGGGTAAAAACATGATTATTTAAAATTTGATAATAACTTGTTGATAGAATTTCAAAATACCTGTATAATGGATTTTGTAATTCGTTAGATATTTCAGGTGGACAATCCACCCATCATACGAGACTTTACTTATTATAAATATAAATTAAATTTCAAATAAATAGCTTAATCGTAAACACATATATAATGATCTCTTTTCTAGCCCAATATGGTGAAAATGTTTGTACATGTTTGTAATTAGTGCCTATTAAACATTTGACTTCGTTCAAATTACATAAAAATAAAAAATCAAATTAAATTAAAAATTATTAAATAAAAAAAATAAAAAAAAATAATAATAATATAATAATTATCAATAAAAGATTTTGACTCATTCAAAGTACACACAAAATAAAAAACATAAAATTAATAATTAAACCAACTTTAAAAATACATAAAATTAATAAATAAACAAGCCTAGAGCCATCTTAACTCTACATCTACCAAGCACCTAGAAGGATCAAATATCTCAAACCTCTTTTAAAGTGAAAAGAAATGTAACATCCTCAGGTAACCTCACATGAAAATTTATGGAGTTAGAATTTTTGTAGAGAAATTACCAATGTGTAACTTTCTGAATTAATTTCCATATTCCTTCAATGAAGATTAGATAAACCATCATCATTACATAGAGTAATATTTAGTAAAAAATAGTAAGTTAAACAACAATTAATTTCCACTGTTGTATCATATTAACTTCAACTTCCTGATGTAACCTTGCATCAATTCCATGACTATTTTAGCTCAATTAGTTAATTAAATACTTGATAATATAAACATCACATCATGCAAGGAATCAACATTATAAAAATGGCACAACAGGCAACCACACCATTACACATCGATTTACTATGGAAACTCCATAGGGTGAAAACCAACAAACGTTTACTTTATTATTAAACGCTTGTGAGGGTGTTCACTCCTCACTTAATGGCTTGTAAGGGAGTCCATCCCTTAACCATTGTCATAAAATTTTACATAGAAATATCATCATAAGTACAACATGACTAGCTATAAGGTCTTACAATTATCATGACATCATTTACCTACAAACCCTTGAGAATTGTGTCTTTAGGGTCTGATTCTTCCCATTGGTGGATTATCCTGTAGTTGAACTTCCTTCATTTTGCATAAACCACTAACTTATTTCGCTTCATAATGGTAAACATAATCCATCTTTTCATATGTCACAGCGTTTTCCTGCAGCTGTTACTGCCATCAACCTTTGATATCATGATTAGATCAAGTATTAATCAAACCAATCATAATCTATACTAGTGATGCTTCATCATATATTCATGTGCATTCATGAAATGTAAAAAAAAAATCATGACATGCTTACTTTAATAACACTGAAAAAGAATTAATGATAAGCATATGGTTATCACGGTGGCTTTAGTCAATGAACCTCTAACATATCACGTGCGTTCGTGACATATTAAACAATACCCATAATTTGAGTACATATTGGAAAATACCTCTAAAAATCACATTATTTAACTGCCTACCAATCCAATCCCAATACACCTTCCTAATTTAAAAACCCTTACTTTCACTAAATATTGTAGGCATTCATTTTTTCATTAGCATTTTTTATAGCCCTTTATGTTTTTCATTAACTTCGGGCTCCAATTTTTATACCTACCAATATAAAAGCCCTCTATCCCCTATATATCCCCAGTATATTATGTAATTTTTTCCTCAATAAATATCCCCCAATATGAACCCACGTGGTATGTTATTTCTCCCACAGTGGAGCCCCCGTGATGCTTATTAAAGCATGTCTATAAATAAATACCATGTTAAATATTACTCTCCTCATGAACACATTCTTCCAAGACAAATCACTACAATTGTCCAAACATCCCTTTTAAGGAAACTAACACATCAATCATGATCTTCGTGCATGCGATTACATAAAATTCATTGAAAGAACTAGCCCTTCAGCTGTTACTTTTAGTGCATGCAAACATGTAAAGAAATCTAACACAGTGATTGTTGTTCCTATTCATGCAAATGCATATGTTTTCCAGAAAACTCTCCCCAAAAAAATATTAACAAAATAGAGCGTGCAAATACATGTTTACTTTTTGAGGATATCTAGCACAATAGGGCATGAAAAAACATGTTTTCTTTTCGAGAAGACTAATACATTCAAGCATACAAATAGATGTCTTCTATTCCAAAATATTAAACCACCACTACTAATATATATATTCTAAATAAACCAACACATTACTATGATTTTTGTGCATGTAAATTCATCTCCTTTCCTAAAAGAATCTTTTCCAATGTAGGCTAGCACAACATACTCTCATTTCTTGCATGCAAATGTATATTCTTTAAGGGAAAATTTTAAGAACCACCCTAAATTTATATGTATAATAAATGCGCGAATCCCATGATACATAGGAAAAATGAGAGGCTATTTTATCACTAGTATATATATATATATATATTTGGCGAATCTCTCACCAGATATATTATCTTGTAAAATTCATGGCAAATCTTTCACTAAATAAATAAAAATTGAAGTCTTGGTGAATGTTTTGTTAAAGTATGAAAACATATATATGATAATAATAAAACATATTCATTAAACTGTAATAATACTAACAATACATGTTGAAAAAAGAAACATAATTTTCACTTCCTACAAACAATGTTGCAAGTTTTAGTGGCCATGTTTGTCATGGTAGGAGAGATTAATTTTTTCTCTGCCACTTTTGTCAAGCTATCACTTTTTCCAAGCTATCAAATTTCTTTCTCATTCCATAGACTCCAACTACGAGATAAAAAAAAAACACGTCAAGTTTGTTTACCCCAACACGCCAACAAGTAGCAAGCCCCAACTATATAATAAAATGAAGTAGTAGGTATCCCAAAGGCCTGAAGGAGATCTAATGGAAAGAAGTGACTATTGTCAGAAGCCTTCCAATAAATATATAAATGTAGATTTATTACTATTTTAATTGGAAATCTTCAATTCAATAATAAAATTTAATTACGTCTCTCCCAATCTAAATTTCTTATTATCATAATTCACTGCCTTCATACCACTTTTAACAACGTTGTAACATGTGGATTAATTTCCTTTTTGGTGCACAATCTCCGCCTTTTAGGACAATATGGTGTAGTGACCCAACCCCTACAAATCATAATGACAAACTAAGAATAGAAGAGAAGATGAAAGGTTGTACAAACCATCATATTTTTCAAACAACTAATCCAAGATCAGTACCTTAACTTTTTCATGAGGATATCATATTGATAATGCTTGAAAAATGGTGGGAAATCCGGGAAACGACTATTTCTCTTTTGCGAGGGTGATGCGGAAAGAGTTAAGATTTCATTGTTTTGAATTTTTTTTGTTAAAACAAAAAAAACCAATATTAACGGAGATATAGGTATTTTTTACTAAATTTTGTAAAGTGACTAAATGTAGCTTTAACCATTCACCTTAAGATTTTTTTTACAATATAATTTCCTAAGTCTATTTAATATCTTCATTATCATAAAAACCAACCTATATCCATCTTAACTCCACATCCACCACTCTTAGAGGGATGAAATCTATTTATCCCTCCTAGCACTTGGTAGACCCAGAATTAAAATGGATCTAAGATGATAGAATTTCCCCTTTA